>VMDR010017487.1:0-20050 GCA_007922815.1 Macrotus californicus
AAACATTAAAAAGAGCTATTCATGTAGCACTAGTAAGTAGTGAAAATAGGTTACTTCCCCCTACTAGTCTGTCTCGTTTTCTCATTATCACACTGTTAGAAATGTCTGTGTGTCCTTGTACTTTTCTGTGCATATTGAAATGAATATACCCCCTTTACTCTGTACACATTGGAGCTTTACTATATATACTGTGCAAGTATCTTGATACAGAACTAAATTGATAAGCATTGAAGATTTCATGCTCCTGGCTCCATAAAGTATCACTAGAATTGTCATAAACGTCTTTTACACCTGGGATGGTTAAGTAGTGAATGAGTAAGCCCAGAAAACATGTTTACAGAGCTGCAGATTGCAGTGTCATGCATACTTAAATAAGTATGTTCTTATGTGAAAATGTGAAGATCAAAAATTTTCTATTAAGCTTATGCTTATTTGGGAAAACAAGAAGACTCCTGATAGGACTTTTGCCCTGCCTTTTTATAGAAGTGAGCAATAATATGATAGAAACAGTGCTCTTATTTCTTTACATCTTCTGTCATTGTATATCTTTTTTTTCAGTTTATAGAATCTTTGATTGTATATCTGTAGAGGTTGACCCAGATGAATTCAAATCTGTAACACTGATTTGATGTTAGGCTGCATGAACATGGTACGTTGAATAAACAGTTCAGTGGTTGAACTTTTCATTCTGGTTCTACAAATTGCTGATACAACTCCTTCAAGTATGATTTATTTTTGTTGTTATTTTAATTTTTTTAAAAATATTTTATTTATTTATTTTTAGAGGGAAGGGAAAGAGAAAGAGAGGGAGAGAAACATCAATTTATGGTTGCCTCTCATGTATCCCCTGCTGTGGACCTGGCCTGCAACCCCAGGCATGGGCCCTGACTGGAAATCTAACTGGCGACCCTTTGCTTCACAGGCCCACACTGAATCCACTGAGCTACACCAGCCAGGGCTATTTTTTTTGTTATTTTTAAAACATAAAGGACATATTTGTATAATCTTGGGCAAATTTCTTTGAACTCTCTGGACCTTAGTTTATATGTAAAGTGATGATGATATCTAGCTTTATGCAGTTTTTATGAATTCTAAAAATATAACCTGTCTCCTTTTTAATAGAGCTTTGATCAATGGGAAATACTAATGGACAGAAATAAAATAGATGCTGGCTGGCTGACCTGATGCCTGCCCTTTTTAGTAAAGAACTTTTCACAACCCAACCCTTAAACATTAGTAAGTGGCGTATACTGCAGGTAATCACTCTCTTCTGATCTGTCTTCCTCTCTCATGAGATAACACAGTTATCTATTCAGGTCTCCCAATATAATTTTTATGGTTTATTTTCAAGGCCTCTTTGACAGATTGAACGAACTGTTCTTGCAGTTATTTCTAGAAATAATTGTTAAAAGTAATAATGTGAATTACAGTGATAATAGACTATATTGTCTGGGACAGAGAAGTCCTAGAGAGTGTATCTATATAAATAGAAGCTTTCAGATCACCCTAACAATGGTACCAGAGTACTTGTAACACTGAGGAAATGAAGTGTAAAAACTTGTACCATTGTAAAGAGTTGTCATTCCTCTCAGTAGTGGACTAATCTGCCAATAACACAGTCCAGTGAGTTCTTTCTTTGTTACCAGCCCAACTGTGACTCTGACCCCCTGCTCGCTGATTTATTGAGGTTCATAATCAGCAGGCATGAGCACCTTGGGTAGCTCTCTGCAGTTGTCTTCAGCTGTTAGCACCCAGATTCCAACTGAGGTTAATGGGCACCAGGTATATTAGCTAACATACAGTCTAAAGTATGTGCAAACTTCGAGAGTGAAACATTCTCCCATTCCCACTGGAAACCTGTGTTAGAACATGTATCTGTAATAGCACTCAGTCTGTACAGTTGGCTAAGGACAGAGTTGTTATTGAGGTTACGGGGAACTTTCACAGCATATCCTGAAAATAAGTACTTTGTTTTTTTCGTTAGGTACATAACCACATCGAAGCTAACCTTTAAGCAAGACTGCTTAAATCTGCCGGAGGGTCTGGAAAGTTTTTAGACCTCAGTGAAAAGGGATTTCTACTACTCACTGTTGATAACTCTTCAGTACTGTGTAAATGTTCATCTCTCTTCTATAATTTGTTTTTCAGCATACCAGATCTTTTGTTATAACCTGCTTGGCCTTGAAAAATTAAGACCTGTGGTTGTCTTTCGTAATCTTTATTCCAAAATCCAGTTTAACTGATGCATTTGGAATTCGGGAGCTGAAATTAAATAACACACCTATCTGAATTTAGAATTGTATTAACATTGTTCCAGTGATCACAGGAGCAGAATAAAAGGGCACAAAAAATAGAAATGAATGATTTAGAAAAAATGACAACTGGAAAAAAAACAAAACTAGAAGAAAAGTACTGTTTCTGTTATTTTGGTTAGCAAATAACTATTCTTTACTGTTCTCTAGTATTCTACCACTTTTGGTCACTTACATGTTACATTGAAACTAAGATACGATACTGAGTCAAAATAGTTTCACTTTTATTCAAACGCTACAACTCATTTATACTACCTATGTAGTAGTATCAAGTCTTGGACCTCCAGTCCCAGAGGCATTTCTTGATTGTATGCTGTTGTTCAAGTACTGTGCGTGAAGATGAATAAAACATTCTGTTCTGAGCTTAACGGCTGGTGTAGCTCAGTGGATTGAGCACCAGCCTGCAAACTGAAAGGTCACCAGTCCGATTCTCATTCAGAGCAAGCACATGCCTGGGTTGGGGGTGTGCGAGAGGCAACCATGTATCTCTCACACTTTGATGTTTCCCTCCCTCTCTTCTCTTTCTCCCTTTTTTCCCTTCTAAAAAAGTAAATAAAGTCTTAAAAAAAAAAAACTCAGGTGTGAGGAATATTTTGCCCAGAGATTTGAGAGTTCTTACTACTAAGCTTACGATTTCACTCATGTGGAATCTAATGAACAAACTGAACTAGAAGGAAAATGGGGAAAGACTCGTAGATGGATAGCAGATGCAAGCTAGTGGTGGGAGAGGTTGGAGGGAGGAGGGACTGACTGACCAGGAGGAAAAAGGACAAAGAACTCACGGACGTGGACAACAGTGTGGAGATTGCTGGGGCGGCGGGGCCGGGGGGGGGGGGGGGGGGGGGGGGGGGGGGGGGGGGGGGGGGGTGAGTGGTATAATGGGACTGAGTGGTAATGGGAAAAATACAATGAAGATTAAATTTAAAAATCCCTTGCACTGTTATAAAAAAAAAATTTCTCTTCATAAACTTGATGGTGAGGGGAGAAAAAAAAACCAGCTAGGTAAAGTGTGGCTATGGTTTAAATGTGTGCACCTAAAATTCTTAAAATAAATGTTACACACAAGAAGCATTGAAGACAGTAACTCCACAGTAGGATCTGTTTTACTCACTTGGTATTTTAGTGCCTTACATCTTGCCTAGCACGTAGTAGTGGTTCAGTGAATGTGTCTAATAGATTAGTGAATGAGTGAATAAACTCATCCTTCATTTTGAAGTTAAAGCTGAATTACTTGGAACTACAACTTTCGTTCCTTTAAAAATATCAAGAAAGTAAGACTGGATTATTACATTTTTCTATTCCACCAGAGTTTG
This sequence comes from Macrotus californicus, assembly GCA_007922815.1. Classification (NCBI taxonomy): domain Eukaryota; kingdom Metazoa; phylum Chordata; class Mammalia; order Chiroptera; family Phyllostomidae; genus Macrotus; species Macrotus californicus. The sequence goes on from VMDR010017487.1 coordinate 3,626, forward strand.
CCTTAAAATAAAACAGTGGCAATCTACATAAAACGGGGGGATTATTAAATTAGCATACATTTTTGGAAGTATGTTTTCATTAGTTCCTTAATTCTTGGATTGTAGGTTCTTAAAAGATTTTATTTATTTTTAGAGAGAGAAAGGGAGGTTGAAAGAAACATCGATGTGTGAGATACATCAATAGGTTGCCTCTTACATGTCTCCAGCTGGGGACCTGGCCCACAACCCAGGCATGTGCCGTGACTGGGAATTGAACTGGTGACCTTTAGGTCAATAGGCCAGCACTTGATCCACTGAGCTGCACCAGCAGGGCATCTTTGATCCTTGAAGTCCCCATAGTGTAAATGATCGTGCACTCTTAAATCAGCATTGTACAATGCTAACTGAAATGCCCTTAACATGTTTTGTAACATGGAACATCAACAGTAGAAACACTACTAATTTCCAGCTCTGAATTTTGTTTAACTATTTTGATTTTTTCTTGTCTAAATCCCATTTCGAACCAGTTAATTTAGAGATGAGTTAAAAGTTTTCTCCATTTTCAATGTGTGAGTCAGTGGTGCAGTACATTGCTAATCTTAACTTGGAGGTTTATTAGAAAGTTAGTACAGACAGGAATTGGAACCATACATCTTTTCTCTTACTGAGAGTACCTGGTATTTTCCCCGAATTCTTCATCAGTTTAGAGGATTGGGCAGTAAGAAAATGTGAGACTTGTTTTTTGGTGCTACATGCTTTGTTGGGGTGTCATATACACTCATGAGCTGACTAAATTACTTTATGTAGGACAGTTTCTACTGGAATAGACTGACTTCTTTTTCCCACGACCTCGGAAGATGAATAAGATTTGGTAGATGGAGAGTAGGTGGGCAAGGTGTTTTAAACAGTCTGTGTGAGTAATTGGGGGAGAGGTGAGCGTGACCAGATTTGTAAGCGTGTTAGAGGAGCAGGGGGTGAAATTGAAGGGTGCCCGCCACTCAGACATTGACAGAAAAACTGATGCCGTTAAACTTGAAACCGCACATGCACACACTTGACATCCCTTACCTTGTGGAATTTTCAGAGTTTGGTCTAGCCCAGCTACGTTTTACAGATGAGAAAACATGTTAAGGGAATTTACAAAAACTAAATAAATAGTGGCAGAGTAGGACTTGGTAATAATTCTTTTTATGTTTTACTTATACTAAATAGCCATATGGTTTATTAGATTTTCTCCCAAAAAATTTATTTGGCAACATTGGTTAGCCTCTGACCCATTTTGTTGGGAGAGCTGATACCAACATTGTTGTGCTAGATGCTCCTGAAGAGAGAGGTACCAAATGACCTAGATAACGTCTACCAAATCGTGCACGAGGCCCATAGTTACCAGGCTGAAGTGCCGAGCTCATAGCAAGAGCCTAAAACCCCACAAGTATATTTGAGACTGAATTGGACAAAAAGGACTCTGTACAGAACAAGTGGAACTTGAAACTGTCGTGATCTAGGCCAGGGGGCTTATTTGAGCTCTTACACGTTTGGTCCATGAATTTCCAGATTGATGCTAAAGTCATGTACCTTATTTCAGATCTTACTGAAATTTACATGGTGACATAACTGGATTTTTGTGAATTAGAAAGTACCTCAACTAATTTTCAGACTGGGAAAACATTTTTAGGCTACAAATAAAAGTGAAGTTTGTGTAATGTTATGAAATACAATTCTTGACTATTGGTAAATGCTCAAATATTTGAATAAAGTTATATGGGTCAAAAAAGATTTGTAAAATGGTATTTCTGATCCTATCACTGTTTTTGATTCAGTAATTAAAGAATATTTAGGACACAGGCAGAGTAATGGCTACTTTTAAAAAGAAGAGCAGTGCTGTCTTCCTATTTCTCTTTCTTCACCTTTATGAAATGGAAAGTCACAACTTGACATTCCTCGGGGCACTGGAAACATGAGTGAAATGGATTTAAGTGACTCTTTTTCCCCCAAGGGGAAGCAAATGACTTCTTAAACCCCAAGCAGAGCATCTGGTATTCTTGAAATTGAAGTAACTATTTGCTTTTGACCTATTTCACAAAGAAGACAAATGACTTTTTCAGACAGCAGGAGATGGAGTGGCAGATGTGAGTTTTGAGTTTAGTCTCTCAATCCATCCACTAGGTGTCTCCTCTCTCCCTTCGTCCATAAATGAATTTACATCAATTAGATTTGCTGCTGTGAAAAGCAAATTGGATCTGGGTTATGGAAATAACACATTTTATATTCCTGTTTAAAGAATATCATTTTCAGCAATAGATCCATAACCAGTAAAAACAAAGATGTTTTTTAGGCCGCGACAGTAATTCGCAGTGGGACTTATTTATTCAGCAGTACCAATTTGGACTATTTTATATGCTAAACAATTTTCAAGGTGCTAAGGATATAATAGTGAGAAAAACAGATATGGTTTAAAACACAGGTGGCAAACACAAGGCCTGCGGGCCAAACCCGGCCCTCCAACTTGTTTTATGCGGCCTGGCACCTTGTTTCTACCTGGCAGCAGCGCTGAGCTCCTTGCCCCTAGTTAAGGAGCAGTTACATTTATACAGTCTTAAAGTTACATTTGGCCCTTTGAAAGGCAACCACGAGGCCGATGTGGCCCCCGGTGAAAATGAGTTTGACACCCTTGGTGTAAAAGGATGTCCACAGCAAAGTATATTAAAATTTCAGTGTCAGAACCAAAACCATTTATGTTCTTGCATTAAGGAAAGCCAGAAAAGGTAAGGGATTGGGTAACATTTTAAGCTTTTTTTCGTCCTTGAAGTTTAGTTTTGAACACTACTTGCTAGTGTTCTCTCTTTTTCTTGAAGGTAAGACTTTGTACAAGTTCTCTTTAGTGAAAGAGGCAAAGTCAACTAAGAGATGTAAGACTCATTCACTCAAGTTACACAGACATGATAACTGCCTTTAATTCATGCAGATTTGAGACAACCATCAACTTAGGCCCTCCGTTTTTCTATGGTTGTATATAGTGTAAATGAAGGTTCTTACCCAGAAAAAAAGCTAAAAAACTATTCTCACTCTACAACATGTGGGGCTCCATGAATGATGTGTTTTACGTTTGTGTATGAAACTAGCCTGTTGCTCTTGCTATTTTAGCATAGCACTAACCATAGGTGTCCTGATCCTGAGATACTTAGGCTTTAGCATGGGAGAGGACTGTAATTTTGATTTTATATTCCAGAATGTATTAGGATATAATCTCCTCTCTTTGTTTGCTATTCTGATCATTTCTGTGGTTAGTATAGCCCAAAGAAAATCTTTAACATTTTAACCGATCAAAGTCATGAAAGTACAACAACTGAAAATTTGTGGTGTTCTGAGACTTGGATTTAGTGAGCTCTGGGTCACCTACCTTCTTGGCTAGATTATTTTCCATTCCCAAGCAGCTTTCCTGCTTGGGCTCATTCTCAGACGTGAGCAGTAGTAGCAGAAGGCAGTGATTAACGTTCGTTAAGTATGGGCATGGACTGAAGCTATACTTTCAAAAAAAAACAAAACATTCTGTGTGCTCTTATATGGTGCATCCTCCTAAAACCTGCAAAATGAACTCAAATAGCACAAGCTTTGAGATCAAAACTGCCTGAGATACAAATGTTTTTAAAAATGGAGTAAATGTCCATGTATTGTTTTTACTGTGCCTAAGTATTTTAGGTTGCCTTGAGATACTTCGTAGTGAGCGAGGTTTTGAACTGCCCAGAGGGCACTGTGGGTTCTAAGACACAGCTGTAGTAATACATGGATCACGTCGCCTTGTTCTCAAGAGGGGGCTCCACACACTGAAGACAAAGCCATCTTTCATCCAGAGCGGCATTGCTGACATTTGTTATCACTGCTGCTTCTGAATGTGTGTTTTATGTGACCGCCCTGAAATGAGGGCCAGTCCCCTCAGATGTGGCTGATAACAGGGCTTTGTGGGACACAGGAATGTGTTTCAAGAACGGTTTTCATTTAGCAATCTAAATGTTGACTAATGAACTCTTGCTTGCAGTTTGGTGCGAAGCAAAGCGGCTTAATCAGATGAGAAATCTTGTGTTCACCAAATCCTGGTAAGGTTACCCTAGAATTGTTACATGTGTTAGAACGATTCTAGCATCAGGCCTTTAGGTCCCGTGAACAACAGCTTTCTGTACTTTCTGTTCTCTGGTTTGCACCCACCAAACCAGTTTACAAACAGCTCTTTGCAGTGCGTTAACATTTCATGACGGGATGAAGTGGAAAGTGTGCCTCTGGCACAAAAGCCCTTTACTTACGGGGTGCCGTGGGGCTAAGAACAGTCTCCACTCCCAATGGTTTCATTATGTTCTCTATAATGGGTGTGATTGTTTAGTGATGGCATATTTGAGCTGAGATGGTTGAACATACATTACTTGAGCAATAAAAACTCAATGGGCTCTGCCTTTTAAAGCAATTAATGTATTCCTAGGATAAGACAAAGAAAAAGCTGATTACTGTCACCATTCATAAAGAGCAGAGTCAGAGGAACAGTTTTGAAAGTAATATTGTTCCTAAGCAGGATTTATACAGAAGGCTGACTGACTGTGTAGCTGCTCATTTCCTTTGAAAGTTCCCTTTGTAGGCTCAAACTGCTGAATGGATTCCTGTTGAAATCCGGTTAAAATAATGTTTCTTCCAGCTGAGAAAGAATGCCCTGCTTTCAGTTTTGCAAGGGTGGAGGTCTTTTAGTTGTGGAAGAGCTTCTTAACCTGCCACTTGACTTGGCCTAATCTTCATTTTACTTGGACTTGATGTGCCATCTTTGATAAATTTCACATGTTGTTATTTCTTGGTAATCAAGTTCAGTCCGAGAAATATTTTTGAGCATCCACCCCATGCGAGGCTGTGCTAGACCTTGGTGGGGATACTGAGCATTTTTTGTATTTACAGCCTAGCATGGAGAGAGTCCTGAACGTTACCATCCAAAACTCAGGAGGATGCTGTGTGTTTGCGGTTGTAATGGAGGTGAGAAAGGGAAAATTAGCTTAGACTGAGAAAATGTAAATATGCCTTGCCTTTTATCAGACACAGATAAAGTCAGCTGCAGAGTTCATAGGAAACAACATTTCTCCCAAGAACGTGCTGCAGCCGTAACATGTCATAACAGCTCCTTCTGAGCGACTACTGGTTTTTTACTTGCTGAGAAATGCCGCTCTCTGAAATCAGACTATCAGAAATTTTGCTATTTGAAATTATATCAGAATGAAATGAAAGTGCCCACTATAACATAATTTACTTTGACACAGAAAAATGACCTCAATTCCCAAATGAGATGCAGAGCCTCAGAAAAGGGGTTTGGGGACACAACATTCCACATCTAAACTTTGTCGCTTCCAAGGGTAGAGGGCCCCTAGGTCCAATTTGCAGGTCCAACCTGAGGTTTGGCCCTTTACTCTGAGCCTGTTGCAGTGCTGATTTATTTAAATTTCACCTTCACCCCTGTAAACCAAAATTAATTTTAGATTGCAATAAATAAAAAAATTTATTTGAGCCAACAAGTTGCTGTAGCCCAGGAAACAGATTCAGGGAGCAATTTATTCTACCAATACAAAGGGGAGGCCTCCTTTTATAGGGAAAGTTTCTGCCCAGGTTCTCAATTAGGTTCATTTTATGTAAATGAGTCATCTAAATTGTGCGGTTCTGATTGGATAGGGCAGGTCTCAGTGTGGTGGTAGATAAAACCAGGGTTTCCCTGCAGTGGTTGAGCAGATGGTGTAAACATGCCCATCATTGTGCAGGAAGCCCAGAGCTCAGGCTGTGGTTCCAGGTATAGAGTACATGAGGAGCCCATCAGCAGATGGCCGCTAGGCTCTTATTAGGGCGTCTGCTTCAGTAGATAAATTCTTTCTTGGCGTTTACATAATGAATCAGTCTGTCTTTTCAGGGTCCACACTCCAAATCTTAACAATTTTTACATCTCCTCCACGTGTCGTTTCCTTCATAGTAATGGGACACATAAACTTGACTTTGTCAGGCTCTTGGTTTGGTCCTGAACTCTTAACCTGTTGGGTTAGAAGTACATTCCAAGTATAAAGCATAAAAGGATGGAGAAACTGGTTTTAACTGAGTATCAGGTACACTGCAAGGAGGCAGTGCATTAGTAATTTTTTAGAAGTCATTTTTAACAGTTTATTTAACATTATAGATATGAAACCAAGTAAACTGAAGTAATTTTTTCCATTTTGACGATTCTCAATTTATCATTAAGTACATGTGTGTAATGTATTTACATAATATATACATTATATGTATGCCTGTGTCCTGTTTCTTCACGTTTAATGGTTTTGTGTGTACAAACTTCTCTTTCACAAAGTAATTATCTCTTCCTGGAGGGTGGAGTCTGTGCTAAAAATTCCACCTGATTTTTTTTTTTTTGTCTTGACCATATAGCAGATGTTCAATAAAAACTGTCCACATTGAATCGGAAGCTTCACATTTTAGCTGTTTCCTTGAGCCTTTACCCCAGTTTGAAACGTAACAGATTGCGGTACCCTCTTCATCACAATCCCACCTCTGCCTAATAAAGTACAAATCACCCTTAGGCAATGAGGCAATGCGCAATTGAAGCTTTTTATCGCTCCATTTGTCTGCCATTCCCTAAATGTCAGTGGATAGATGTGTTTGTCATAATATGCAATGAGTACAAATAGGCCCCCCGTTAGCACTGTCATTAGAGATCAAATAGATGCACAGGGACTCAAAGAGGTGATAAGCTGTCAGATTTCCGATCCAAGGAAATACAGATTGTCATTTGCGGTTGGAAATGGGCCCAAGTAAATGCACTGGAACTTGATTTGTTTTTCAAACCTTCGTATATTTACTTTTGTTCATCCACCACGTAGATAGAGGTACAGTGAAGTAAGCCATTAATTAAATATAGCTCAGGGAAACCAGTGAAGACATTAATAGATCTGAATACAGCAGCATCGAAAGGCAGTCTCAATTTACTACATGACCTTCCAGGTGGGCCCTGCCCTGGATGCAGAGGAGTGGTGAGAAACCGGAATCTGTCTCTCAGTGGTCCGAAGGGGATCTGAGTCACTGGCCTACTCACACCTGAAGTAACACTTTTCCTTACTTGAGACTTAGGTATGCAAGTATTCATAAACTAGCAGAAGTAGGAAATAATAGGAAGAAGGAGGTGACCAGAGATCTGGTGTTTGGTTCCCTAAGGAATGTTGGTACATTAGATTCTGAGCTCGTGACAAGGGACTTACCTGTGTTTCTGTCTGCACATTCTTCTGGGCTAACTAACTGGTTTGAGGAATCAAGATCACTTCAGTGATGGACACACCTGGAACAGTTTTATCTTCCCTCCACTAATTGCATGTGAAGGAACCAGGAGGAAGTGAATCCCAATCTACTCTGTTAAATTCACTGTGAACCACTACTTTGTGGTCTGACCTAGTTATGAAAACTGCAGTCTCAAGTCATGTCAAAGCTCTTGCCCTTTTGCACAGCTCAACTTGGGCGAGGCTGCTTAGGCAACGTGGGGTGAAGATGCCCAGGGCCTGGCTTCCCTCCCCTTGCTCTTTTGCCCTGCTCCTGCTCCATGAGGGCTGGGAGGGTGGGAAGTTACCTGTCCTCTCCTCCATGAGCTGTCCCTGCCAATCTCTTCCCTAACCCTACAGATTCATTATAGCCTGATGGGAGCTAGACCTTGCTGACAGTGCCTGGGCTGTGCCCATGGCGGTGAGCCCCCTGTGTCTTCTGCCTGGAGGTGTCGTGCCCACAGTTGTCTGAAGCTCACCCCTGCCATGGCAGCCCCAAAGAGCTGCAAACCCCCATCTCAGGTACCTTTGATGTCCCCAGCAACGAGGCTGGCCAGATGCAGGTGAGTCCTCAATGTCATCGATAGATTCTTGAAAGCTGTGACTTTAAGTAAATAAGCCATAATGAAACCAATGCTACCATTGGCTAATTGAGACAAACCAGAGTTAAGTTCCTGTGGCATGTTTCTGGCCATCGAATCATCACCAAACTTCTAAATAAAGACCCAGAACACTTCTAATATTAAACATTGAGGTAAATGTCAGCTTTACATACATTTAAGAAAGATGAATAAAGATAAGATTATTTTCCAGCCCACTTATTCTAGTTTAGGGTCACGGTGGCTTATCTTGCAAGCTCAGGGTACCAGATGGGGCCCACCATGGCCAGGATGCTGTTCCTTTGTACCCCCTTCCTGACAGTCCTCCCCCGGCCTCAAGGCAGCCACTCTTTTCTGAGCTCTATGTCCATAGAGGAGTGTGTCAGTTGTAGAATTTCACCTGAGTAAAATCCTTTACCTTCTTTCACCTAACAGTGTACCTGTGTGACTCATCCATTCTTATGTACATCAAAATTTATTCTTTTTTGTTGCTTAGTATTACTTTCTGTTGTTGTTGAATAGTGTTCCACTTGTTTTCTTTTTTAAGTCTGCTCATCTCTCCTCCTCTTTCCTTAAAGCATCCCCTCTCTTGTTGCCCTCAAAGGCATTAAGCGTGCTTTCTCCAATAAAAGTCAGAAAGGCTTAAGGATGCACAAGATGTTTAGCTGTTTTCATAGAACAGACAAGGGGAGAGGCAACACAAAATGCACAGAATCATCCAGAGGAGGGACACTGAGGGCCTGGGTGGGAGTGGAGCTGGGAAGCGGGGGTAGTGGTATGAGCCGGCAAGTGCAGAAGCAGCATTGGTGGGCTTGGGTGCATAATTAGATCTAGCGGAGATGGAGGCAGGACAATGCTGCGGAGCTTAGCCTGGGTGGTGACTCACAGGACACGGGGAGAGAATGCACGTTGGTGCCAGTAGCAGAAGTAGGCCTAGAGTAAGTTCGGGGTGGAAAGTGATGAGTGCGGCTTGGTGCCTGTTGATTTTAAGGGGTTTATGAAAGGTAACAATGGAAATGTCCACCAGGCAGGTGAAATAGAGATACCTAGCTCAATAGCATCTTCAGAACTGAAAATAAAGATTAAGCATTCACCACTCACAAAGAAGTAAATGCTGAAATCTTGAGAAACAAAAGTTCAAGAAGAGAAATAAGCCAAGGACAAGGCTTTGGAAAACGCTGTGCAGACTGAGTCAAAGGAGAAAGGAGGGGCTGGTCATGGTATTAGGGTGAGAACCGCAGAGGGTGGTGTGTCCTGGGAGCCAGGACAGCAGAGGATATAAAGGGAACAGCTGATAGAAACGCCAAAAGCTGCAGAGTTGACCAAGGTGAAGATTGAATAAAAAGTTATTGAATCTCCCAATTGGAAGATTACTGGAGGCATTTGGAGGATCAGTTTCAGAAGAGAAATGGGAGCTGAAACAGATCACAAGGAGCTAGGGGATGAGAGAGTGCTGAGACAGATCCAATATTGTAAATAGCTGTTTTTATTCCCAATGAAGTGAGTACTTAAAAGAGTAGAAAAGGGCTCAATGGTAGGGGGCTGGAAGGGAAGGATGGAGGCCAGCCTGGGTGGCTCTGTTCCCCTGAGGGGCGTTGAGCATGCCAGGGGCTGGGTGAGAGAGAGTGCCTTCTGACTCAAGTTCCCAGAAGAGGTGAGACACAGTGGTATGGACAGTGAGAAGGGGCGGGTTAGCTCTGGGAAGGAGTGATGGGCTGGTTCTCTTCTCAGAGAGCAGCAGAAGCAGAGAGGATGGGTGGGGCGTTCCTGGGTAGGAAAGGGGCAGTTTCAGCTCTAGTGGCTTGTCCTCAGCATGGCATGACTCCTTAAGAGATTTTTGGGGGGTTCTATTTACTTTGAATATGTGAAGTTTATAAAATGTCCCTTTTAGGGTTTAGGAGGTTGAATTTCAAACCAACACCTACAGAGAAGGGCTTTCCAACTGCTCAAGGCTGCATGGTGGAGATCGCTCTCGCAAGAGTCAACCTGTAACCACTCTCGTGTTGTGGCAGATGGCAGCAGGCTGTAGGTTAGGAACCAAACCATGATGTGTTAACAAGGGACACTGGGCACATGTTCTTTGATTGGATTAATCAGGGATGGAATTACCCAGCTTTAACAATTGGGATTAGCGTTGGCTGAGGAGGTTGGCAAGGAGAGACTGGGGCATGTCAGACTTTGAATGCAGAAGTGCTTCTTGTCTGCGTTCATTTTCAAAATTATATCTGCAGCACAAAAGGGACTCCCAGAAGATTAAGTGGGCTTCACATTTAATATGGTGATTGTGGGCGTATGGTTTTCTCAGGCTAGAACGATGGTGTACTCCTGAGCGCACACCATTCAGTGGTACAGAGAGGCGGTGATACATTTTACTTGACCTCCAGGCTCCTGATTGAGTGCTAGAGGGCTGAAGTGGCTAGAAATCTGGCTACTTCTTAAAAGGGATGTTGCATTTTTTAATAACCCTAGCTAGTATTCTCAGTATGGCCAGTGTAACAGGCCCAAATATACACAGATTGAAACTGCTGTAAATATACTTGTTGACTTTCTAGGTAGAGTACATTGGTCTAAGGCTGCTCCACTTATTCACATCGTGTTAGTTTCTTTATCTGATATTACAGATTTTATCACTGATACTTCTAGAAAAAAAAATGTCACTTTCCACTTCCCTTTCTCACACCTGTGGATCTTAAGATTTATCCATTCCTTCTGTTAGCATGGCCTAACCCCAAATGATTTGTGGTTGGTACTATAGATGTTAACATACAAAAGAATGACAATATATCTAGGATGCTGTCTTTATGGCAGATTACTTAAGGACACTCATTTTTCTAAATGTTTAGAAATCAATTTCTAAAATTCTATCAATGAACACTGAGTGGGGATAGTTCAGAAACTGGAGGCTGCAACAGGGTGACCCCTTCCAGCTTCCACCTTCACTCTCCCCTCCCACCATGACCCTGGGCTTCTTTGTGTGTGAATTTATTTCTCTTCCTGGAGTTGGATGGGAAACAGGGCCGGGCCCCTGAAAGACGTGCTGCTGCCTCTGGGAACTCTCATACTCGGTGGCAGATGGCGGCAAATTAAACTGGCAATTGAAAAAGCCAGAGCATTTCCTGGCCCTCTGATGGAGGAGTGATTCCAGAGGGGGAGAGCAGGCAGGACAAATAGCTGGAAAGTGGCCAAAACTTTTGGTGCTTGGAATCAGTTTAGTCAAAAAACACTTCCCGATCACCTATGATGAAGAAGCTGTTCCAGACCACAGGCACACTCCAAGATCACAGACCTGCGTTTTGTCCTTTATCTAGTAAGACTGACCACACACGCGGGGGCTCAGGAACAATTCAAGGCAGAGCAGAAGTAGAAGAAAAAGGCTTATGTCAAGGTGAGCTGAAAATTACGTTAGTCCACCTTCACTTTCATTGGTTTCAGTTATCCGCAGTCGACCAAGATCTGAAAACATTACATGAAATACTCCAAAAATAAACAATTCGTAAGTTTTAAATCATGCCATGTTGCGTGGCACAATGAAGTCTCGGGTCCAGATCAGGCCCACCCCAGACGTGGACCCACCCTTTGTGCATCCCACTGTAGATGCCGTCGCTCCCACTCACTAGTCACTTCGTAGTCCTGTTGTTACCAGGTGGACTGCCCTGGCATCACAGTGCTTGCGTTCAAGCCACTCTTATTTCACTTAACAATGGCCTCGGTGCTCGAGAGTACCAGTGCTGGCTGCTCAGACACATCAAAGAGAGGCCAGAAAGTGCTTCCCTAAGTGAGAAGGTGAGCACAGTGTAATAAGATTTATGGGAGAGAGAGATCACCTTCACAGAACTTTCATTACAATATACTGGTGTACTTGTTCTATTTTATTTTTAGTTACTGTAGATCTTACTGAGCCTGTAGATATGTATATATGTATAGGAAGGAACATAGTATATGTAGGCTTTTGTGCTATTGGAGAATACAGACATCCACTGGGTGTCTCGGAACACATCCCCCACAGATAAGGGGACGGCTACTGAGTAGCCGCCACACGATAGTGTCGGGATGCGTGTTGATGGCTTGAATGACATGAAGAAGATGAGAGGAACAATATTTGGGGGCTGGAAGGGACGCTAGGCCATCCCCTCAGTTTAAGGATGAGGACACTGAAGTCCCTCCCCAGCAAGATGAGGTGGTTTGGTCAAGGTCAAGGTCACTCTGTTATCTGGCACTCAGTGATTAATGGTACTACTACTGCTAGTACCAATAACTAATAATAACTAATAATATGATGAGTGAGAGTAATAAAAATAGTAGTAACAATAATAGTAGTAACAAGTAGAATCAGTACTACTGATAATAGTACTACTGGTGCTAAGATTATAGAGTACTTACTATTGGCCAGCCACTCTTCTAAGTGCTTTGGCTAATACAGCAGGTTGGGTTATTTTCACCTCTGTTTCACAGATGGAAAAACTGAGGCAGAAGAGTACAAGTATTTTGCCCAAATTCATAGAGCCAGTAAGAGACAGCACTGAGACTCACACCAGGGAGTCGGACCTGAGACCTATGCTCTTTTTCATTTCTGAGCTATGTGGTCCCTTAGGTCTTTGACTCCTGGTCCAGTGCTCTTTGTCCTTGGACTGTGTATGTAAGGGATTGAGGAGGCACTGAACATGGGTGTTACATGATATAAGTGGATTTAAAAATTATTGTTTTGGGTGGCTTCAGTGGTCAGGGTGAACTGGAGAAGAAATGGAGAAGGGAGACCAGGTAGAAGATTGTCTGAATACAGTTGTGATGGACACCTGGACCGCAGCAGGAATCGAGACGTTTGCACTGGATGGGAATAGTTAGTAAGCGTTCAACCCATAGTATAAATCAGTCTGTCCTGTTGCTTATCTTCTTAGAAAACAAAAACTCTGACTGTAGAAGGAGGGAAAGGAGAGAGGGTAGAAAACCAAGAAAGGGGAGAAACAGTACCATGAAGGGAAGGGGCAAAGGAACAAAGCAGAGGAGGGACAAACATTGATGACTTTACAATGCTCCTTACATAGGCCCGGGTCTTGGTGGTTTGACTTACTTCAGGTAAATTCCGAAGCTGGTTTCTCATTGCACGAGGACAAGGAAGAAGAGAACATGAAAGATGCCACTTCTTAGTGGGAATGAGAGCTCAACAAAGGGTAAACACCACATTATGAGCCCAGCTGGTTTTTACAGATCAGGGACTCCTTCAGGGGGGGACTTGTCACCCCAAGTGTCACCTCTGCTAGGAGGCCTGTCAACAGACAGCCTTCAGCTGTAGAGAGCCTCCGTGTCCAAGGTCCTGGCCTTTGCCAGGTGACTCATATCCAATGGCTGTCTCTTGCTGGGGCATAAAGGTCAGGACATCTTGGCCCAAGGCAGGCAGCCCTGGCCAGCCATTTACACCTCAGGCTGCTTGGGGCAACCAGGCTGTTCCTGGGCTGCATCACGGCTCCATTTTCCTCTGTCCTCCACTCCTTCTTCCCCCACCGCATGCCCCAACATCCTGCCCACTAGCTGCTCACAGCCAGCTTCCCTGGGAACCCAGGCACTGTCCTGGAACTTCTCCTCTGGCTGCCTCGCCTGTCATTCCACTGAGACTCTAGGCACTGCTGGGATGTAAGTGTGTCCCTCCATCACATGCACTTCCTCCCCAGACCGTCGGCATCAGGGAAGGTGATCAAAGGAACCTGCTCGGCAGTCGGGCACTCGGTGTGTCTCACTGTTGATCACAGATGTTCTGTGTTACACAGAGTATGAAGTCCCTTAGAATTTTTTGATTAGATGCGATGTGTCATTTCCGTGAAGTCCTCTGGGCCCTGGAGGTGAAAAGTCCCTGTATCTATCAGCAGACCTCAAAGCTCTGACAGCTCAGGCTCAGGATCTGCGGATAATCAGACCTTCCTCAAGGGCGTGTGAGTCTTTAAGGCCAAGTAACCCCCAGAGCCTGCTGCGGCAGGAGAGGGCCTGTCCCTGTTAGACACAGTGAAACTCGCCAAGTCTGAGGGCGAGCGTGCAGCCTGGGACGTGAAAGGCTCAGAAGTGCGGGCCCAGGTGACGCAGCTCACCTGTCTCTGGGCTGGGGTCCACTCTTGGCAGGACAGCCTTGGCTGCTTCCCTACGCGCAGGGTGGCAGCAGTGCCCTGCAGCGCTGGAGTCCACCTCATTGCTGATTTAGCTTCACTATGCCATCTTTTCTGAATACTGGTTCCAAATCCCAAATCCCAAATCCCAGGAGAGCAAGTACCCGACTGCTCAGCGGGAGTGAGATGGTCACTCCTGTCCAACCACCTGTGGCAGGAGACTTGTTGCACAAACACGGCAGAACCCCCACCTCAGTGGGGTGCACAGTCTCAGAGCCAGGGCCTGTGGGTAAGCTGGGAGGGAACCAGTAATGTCAAGGCCAGTGTGTGACAAAAAGAAGGCTTCTGAATGAGGTCTGACTAGATTTCTCAAGATACAACTCTCATAGATAAATATCCAGGACAAAGAGGAACAAGAATTCTATTTCGAGAGAAAGTGAATAGGCAATGAATAGCTGTTTTAATTAATTGTGAGCTGGGCCAAGGAGACCAGAGAGCAGAGAAGACTCTGTGAGCTGCCTCTGATCAGTTCTAAGAATAATCCCCTGAGTGTGGAGTCAGCCCTTTGAGGGAATCAGCCCATATTTGATGGCTGGGCTCTCATTCAGTCTTGAAGTAATACTTCCATTGGCATTTTGTTAGGACAGCTGCCCTCTGATGTTCGTATTCAAACTCAGGACGTGAGCAGTTTCTCAAATATCCACCAGATGGTACCTTCCCACCAGAAATTAGGTTTCAGGTTGTGGAAATCCAAGTTGTTTTTCCACCCCACAGACGAGCGATGGAATGAGATGCCCACTCTGGCTACGGTTAAAGGAAAAGAAAGATTATAGGAATGAATCTTGGGGCAGGGGCAGTGGGGGTGCCTACAGTGTTTTTATTGTCAAGAATATGGAACAGAACTTGAAGTGTCTTTTTTTTTGTGATGGGGGAGCCACTTACAAGTGTGGGGAACAGGGTCACAGAGAAGACCAAGGTGAGGGAAGGGCTCTGAGGTGAGCTCCCCAGGGGGCCTGGCTATAAAAATCCTCAATGATGCCTTTGTGTTCTCCCACAAGTTTGCAAATACCTTGGGTCTGCACAGGGCTGCTGGAGTGCTCGGGGATGCTAGCCAGTGGTCCTGTAAAAGAAAGCCTTTGTTGGAGAGACTTCCTCATTTGTTCAATCATTTGGGTCTAAGGTTCAAGACATAATCATCTCCCCAGGATGTGTAGTGTCCTTGGTGAGGGAAGGTACCTGATCTTTACTGTGCCGAGACCATTGTGTCCTGTTTTGCCTGGTACTTCCTACTTTTAACACTGAGTGTAAAGCAGGCCCACGTGATTGGCCTTCCTGGTTGCCTGGAATGTACACACTGGGGACGTGGCTAGACCTTCATACACATTCAGTGAGCTGGGAGAGTGGCAGTGGGGTACTATTTTCAAATTGTGAATCATTTTATTGCATTTATTCTTACCAGATGCCCCTGTGTCATTTAGCCAGTGAGATGTATGTCAGGAAAGAAATTTCTGGAGAAAACGGGGTTCTTTTTGGCTTTTGAATTTCAGAATTTTAGGCCTTACTCAGTAGATTTGGGTAAATCAGTAGATGTGGGAAATCTGTACAAGTTTCTGAGCTTGGGGAGAGAGAAGAGAATGGTGTGGTGATAAGAGATTGGGCACTGGTGGGCCCGTGCACAGCGAGGCTGCATTGTTCTCGCCCACCCTTAGCCATGTTCTCTGGGGGGGGTGGGTTTGTGGGGTCTCGGGTCAGGGGCCTGTGCTGTCTCAGCTGGGGCGAACATGGGAAGGTTGTGAAAATCTCAGAGAGGATAGGGTTGTTCTCTTGCCCCAGAGTAGAGGGCCAGAGAAATCCAGGTGTCTTTAAGAAGCACAGAACCTGCACGGTCAGTGTGGCTTCGTTGGTTGGTGGATCATCCCATAACCAAAGATTGTGGGTTCGATTCCCAGCCAGGGCACATATCTAGGTTGTGGGTTCAATCCCTGTTTCGGGCACAATCCAGGTGTGGTCCGGGCATGCACAGTCCCCAGTCCCAGTGCGTGTGATCCCCAGTCCGGCACGTGTACGGGAAGCAATCAATCGATGCTTCTCACTTTTTTTTTTCTTTAAATATATTTTATTGATTATGCTATTACAGTTGTCCCGTCTCCTCCCCACCCCCCGCCCTGCACACCCCTTCCCCCCACACTCCCCCTCCTTAGTTCATGTCCGGGTCATATATATGAGTTCTTTGGCTTCTACATTTCCTATACTATTCTTAACCTCCCCCTGTCTATCTTCTACCTACCATTTATTCTACTTATTCCCTGTACCTTTCCCCCTTCTCTCCCCACCCACCCCCCTGATGATAACCCTCCATGTGATCTCCATTTCTGTGATTCTATTCCTGTTCTAGTTGTTTGCTTAGTTCCTTTTTGTTTCTGTTTTAGGTTCAGTTGTTAA
>VMDR010017488.1:0-20060 GCA_007922815.1 Macrotus californicus
ATGTTTTTTGGATTAAGAATAAATACCAGCTCTTTAGAAGCCACCTCAGTCAAATTCTTCATGCATAGTAGATGCCACATTTTCTCTCAAATTATTCCCATGAGAGCTTTGCAACTACGTAAGTTATTTCAAGTGGCTGATATCACATTCTATTGAATCTTTTACCTTAAATGAATGGCTAGTGTGGCTGACTGACATTGACAAATGGGACTGCAATATATTAGTCAAAAAGAAGAATAGTTTCTCTGAGCTAAAACAATGGAAATAAATAGAAAAAATCATGAATGAATATCACCCTTTGAGAAGAGAAATGAAAAAATAAGCCCAATTTTGAGAAATTTTTTCTTTTTTAGTTTTAAAACAAGTTTCTTCAGGGTGACTCAATCGCTTCACACTCTTCAATTCATTTGAAGTTTGTTGTATTAGCTCAAATTATATTGATAATGTAACTTTATTTATCTGATATTTTAAGGGTGCTCTAGAGAAAAGGAGAGGGTGTCGATGGCCTGTGCCTGAGACCGATCATAAAGTGACATACTATTGTTGTATATTCCATTTAGAAAAAAGTCATGGTGTTGTAGGAAACATGTGATGGGAAAGGAATCCCTGATCTTCTTAAGCAGCCTTCCCCAGAATTAACCCCAGTGACGTTGTTGAGCTTCAAGGGAACCATGATGAACTCATTCAATATCAAGGCTCTTTGTAATGGGCCACTCTTTGCTGCCACTCTCATTCATATAAATGATTTATTATAATGAAAACTATGCTCAGAGTAATATCTAAACCAAGAGTTTAAAATCACTCATAGCTTTCTAATGAGAATTAGAGAAGTCCAATGGCAAATTGACTTATGATAAAATAACTGTGGTAGTAATCGGCAAGTTAACACTTCATACCCATTTGATTGAGAGTTTTAACAAAGCCTTACAATGGTAAGTAGAAACACTCATGCATTACTGAAAGGACTATACATTTGGGCCAACCACTTTGATAAGGAATTAAGTCATATCTAATAAACCAGATTTTTGCAATCTTCAACCCAGGAATCCTAGCCCTAAGTTTATATTCTCACACGTGTGTTTTAAAAGAAACACTCATTGCAGCAGTGTTTTAACAGTGAAAAAAACTGAAGACACTCAACTTTCCAGCAACAGGAGAATAGAAAAATAAAGTGTGATAGAATCACATTTATACACACAAATACATTACATTGCAGATAAAATAAACAAGCTAAATTTATGTGTTGATATGGATGAATATCATTAAAAACTCATTATAAAGGATATGTACAACACGAAACAAGTCATATTAACTGCCACCCAATCTCATCTTGAGCAATGTGATTTCCCAGGTTCCCACAGTCCAGCAAGGAAGAACAATGTCCTCAAACCAATTGCTTATTTTTCTGATATGGCCCACTGGGAGCATTTCTGCAGGAAAAACAGCCCTTTTCCATTTCCATTGCTTGTTTTCTTCCTTCCCCCTTTATTCCTTTCTGTCTTTTCCTCCCTGCCTTCCTTCCTTCCTTCTCCTTTCCCCACTTTTTTCTTTTTATCAACAACAGTATTCCACATCTCTCTGACTTGTAAAAATGTTTTAATTTCCTTAACTCTTTCCAACCCTAGTTAGAGCCATCCCAGTTAGATTGTAAGTTATGAGAGCTGAAACTGTTTTACTACAGGATTTCCAACAGCGCCTACACTCGTACTTTTTATGGGGGTGTGTCCATGCACATGCAAAATGGGGGAAAGACCTGGTATTTCTGTTTCAAAAATAGAATATGAAATGTAAGTAAAAGGCAAAGTGTGTGTGTGTGTTCTGAACCCAAGCCCACAGAGAGGCTTCAGGAGTGCATGCCCCTAGAGCTATAGACAGAACTGTGTAGAGGTGCAGATTGGGGGGGGGGGTAGTAAAGACTCCATGCATAGTGTTTATCAAGTTTTCAGGCAAATTTTTGCCCCTATAATAATTTAAGAAGCACTAATAGCTGTTTTTCATGTTTTAGTTTGTTTTGAGAATGAGATAGGATTAATTCTGTGGAATTTAACTCAGAATGGAAAAAATGTGTTTCTTGTTTTCTTTGGTAGGTTCAAATCCACAGGTATCTTTTTTTTTTTCACTTTTATTGAGACAAGATTTAAAAATAGGCAGGAGGGTAAAGTATTTGCAGAAATTCTAGGTGTCTTAAGCACAGAATTTATAATTCTATACTAATTATAGAAAGTTAAATAACCTCAATAAAATACAGTTTAAGTGAAGTGAAGGTAAAAGTACCTTTTCTCAGGTGGTACACAATAGAATCCTATTCCATTTATATGGTTATCATTCCCCTTTTCAATTCTGTTTAGTTCTGTTAATCATCATGCAATCTTTCAGCACAAATCGATAGTTCATGTAAATCTTATTAGTTCACCCTTCCCTAGAAGTTTCTACAAGTAAATGCTTATGCAGCGGATGTGAATATGCAACCACAAATATTGATTATCTAAAAACATCCAATATGATACATCCAACTTCCAACCCCCATCTTCATGCATTGGATGAGAATCAGCCTCACACATTTCCAGGACTACTCCTACTGCGCTGATGTATAACAGTGCAGTGATTACATCAATTCGATCAGCAAGCACTCATTAAACACCTGCTATTAATCATAGTACTAGATACCTTGGACACAATCAGAAGTAAAACAAACAAAATAATCTCTATTTTTAAGAGCTTATTTTTCCAAAGTGAAAAAATAGAAAATAAAAGTTAGTGAAATATGTGGTGATATGGCCACAGACTACTCTCCTTCTTTCTCAGTGGGGAGAGATGTGAGATGTAATAATTTGTTTAATTTGGGAGGGGGTGTTTTTCATTCTAAACTAATAGGCCCCTAAAATTTCACCGATGCAGTAGCTCCCTGGATATCTGTGGGTCTGTCGCTCACTTTCTGGAGGGTTTGTGTCTCACCAAAGATGCAAAAGAACTTGCTACTTACTGCTGATGAACACGATGCTATAAAATAGGACCAGGCAGATGAGAGGTCAACTGTGGGCTATGGCAGCCCGGGCCTCAGTGAATCCCACAGAATAATCTGGTGTTGTAGAGTCTTTTGGAGTTGACTTTGCACCCTGCCATGTTGCTGAACAGGTTCAGTGTCCCTGATGAGGGAGTATAACCATGGGCAAGACAGTCCAAATACTTCACCAAAGAGCAGTTCATGGAGAGGAACTTTCAGATGAGCCCTTTGGTCCTAAAGGAAGATCCGTGTTATGCACCACAGAATCCACTACAACATGAATCAGTAATTTTTATTTTTTATATAAAATATGAAATACCAACTATTTTTAGTGAGAATAATAACTTCTCGAATTATGAAACTAATATTCAGCAGGACTGAAAACAAACTAGGGGGGATTAGCATGTGCTTCTTAACCTACTCAACCACTACCAGGGATGCCCAACCTTTTGACATCCCTGGGCCACACGGGAAGAAGAGTTGTCTTGGGCCACACATTAAATACATTACAACACATAATCACAAAAAAATCTCATAATATTTTAAGCAAATTTACAATTTTGTGTTGGGCCCATTCACAGAGATCCTGGGCTGCATGTAGCATGCGCACCGCAGGTTGGACAACCCTGCTACTCTATAATATCTGAAAAAGAAAAAGAAAAAAGAATACTTAGTCCAGATTCTCAAAGAGGATATCAAGATCAGACATTTAATGAAATGAAAGGAAGGACAATAACTTCTACACATTTTCAACAAAATGGTATTTTCACTCTGATGAATATTTCTATAATCTATCCCCTCCCACCTGAATCCCAAGGACTTCTTCTAGCTTCAGGGTTATGGCTCTCCATCATAGACCTCCATCTATGTCTTTATGAAGTTGCCTCTCAAGACAGGGAACCCTGGGGAATAAGAGGATCTTTCTACAGGTCTAGAAGTCATTTGAAAATCCAAGGCCCTTTCTCCACCCTCTGCAGCTGCCAATATTTAAATAACATTCAAAGCTCCTCTGCCTGCCAAGGTAGCAAACAGATGGCACAATTCAACTAGGTTAGGTGGAGACAGTTCACTTGTGGAACTCTGCAGAGATCAGGCAGGGTTTAGGGAAACCAACATGCAAACAGTGCAGTGCCTGGAACTAACAATCATGGGAACCCCTTCCCATAAAGAATGAGGTGAGGGAGACAGTTATCAGAGGACCACCTGACACAACCACGAAGGGAGCCCATGAGAAGGAAACTAAAATAGTCGATACCCTGACTTCACTGTCCTTTCACTCTCCACCCTCCCGCTGTTGCTTCCCATTGGCCAGATTCAAAGGAAAACAAAAGGGCCCTGAGCCCTCTGTACAGTTCACAAAGGCTAGCACCCTGGGGCATGGAGGACAGTGGATAAAGGGTGGAAACAGTGTTTAAATGGGGCAAATGGAAAATATCAAACATGCTTTCTAATTCTATTACACTGCACCTTAGATATCATCAGTTTTGGTTTAGATTTCAGAAGTACAGTTCAACTGGAGAAAGTACCTAGAACTTTCCTATCGCCAGCATAGGTACATGTGCCCATAGTGTGGTGGGAGAGGGGAGGAAGTACTGGGGAGATGAGAGCAGAAGGAGACTTTAAATGCTGTAACACATTATACGGAAGAGAATTGAGGTTAATATGTATTTAATTCAGGAACAAGTACTGATAGTTGTGTTGCTTTAATGGAATTATCCTTGACCAGAGATATTTATGTAACTCTGTAATATTACGTAACATTATGTAATACGGGTTTTTTTGTTTGTCCTTGGATTGCAACCCATAGAAACACTTTATCGGTGAGATTGAGTTATAATGGGATCCTTCCAGAATGATGCAATGGACAGAGCAAGGCTTTGAGGCAGACTCATCAGTGTGAAATGGAGAAAATTATTTAACCCCTTGAGTTCAATTTCTTCTCCAAATGGGTATAATAACAACAGCACTGTGTTTATAGAGTGCCAGCCCTGTGTTGGGGCAGCAGGGGTTCCTATGTCCATTACACAGGTAAGGAAACTGACACTCAGAGAGGTGAGACAGTTTACCCAGGGCTAGTGAATGGTGGAGGTAGGGTGCTAATCTAATCTGCATGACTTCAAAAGCTGAGATCTTAATCGCTATGCTCAGCTCTAGCTTAAGGGGTTTTGGAAATTTAAGTGAGCTAAATTATTTGAAGTGTCTGACTCCAACCTGAGTATGTATGATGTTCAATGTTTGCTGAAAGAATTTGAATGAATGATTGAAACTCCTGCTGAATGCCATTCAGTATTTTCATAGTCTATTTAATTTTTAAAAGGCCTGATTTATAAAAAGGAAAGGGGCTAGAGAAAAAAAAGTAATATTTTTTGGCACTGACTGCACCGCATGCATTGGATCTGTGCAGTTTATTGAATGATTTGCGTGACACCCAAGTGTCAGATAATTGACTGCTTCCAAGTGTTCCATATTGACTGCTGCCAGGAAAATGAGTATGTCCAAGCAAAATGGACTTTTGGTGACCACAATGTCTGTGGTAAACTGAAACTACTGCCCCCTCAACAATGTAGTCACTTCCTAATCCCTGGACGCTGTATTACCTTAATATGTTAAAAAGAAAAAGTGGATATTACCTTAGTTTGCAAACTAAGTTAAAGATCTCAAGAGGAAGAACTTATCCTGGATTATCTAGGTGAGACTGAAATGTAACAACATGCATCCTTTTAATAGAGAAGCAGAGGGAATTTGAGACAGACACCCAGAGAAGGCAGGGTGAAGACAGGGGCAGATACTGGATTCATACAGTCACAAATTAAGGAAAGCTTAACTTTAGGGGCCACCAGAAACTGGCAGAGACAAGGGACAGATTCTCCACCAGAGCCTCAGGGGGAAGTGGAGCTCTGCTAACATCCTGATTTTTGGATTCTGGCCTCCAGAACTATAAGAGAATAAATTTCTGTCGATTTAAGCCACCGAATGGGTGGTTATTTGTCATAGCACACCATGGACTCCTGTCAGAGCTGGAATTGTAAGGTAAAAAGGCTTTTAGGCCTTCCATACCTACCAGTGCAACCTGCAGTCAGAGAACAGAAAGTCTGCGGCTAGAAATGAATATCAAAATGCTGGACCAGAAGCCAAAGCTCTTGAGTCCCTACCCCTTACTTCTTTCTAAAGCCCCATTGGCACTGGTGAGCCTTCAAATGCTACTGGAAGATTCATATCAATTTATCAACAATTAAGACCTTTTTTGTTAAAACAACAATGCATGATGCTTAGTAAAATTAATTTTTTCGAGAAGAGAAGTTTAAAATAATGAGCTATTTTGAAAGAATCACGGCTGTGAGCAGATAGAAATGCCATGTGCTTAACTCAAATCACAGTCGTGCTCTGTGTTAGTCATTTGACTTCTTTGGGCCTCAGTTCTTTCATCTATAAAATGAGGAGGTTGAAAATATAATCATAGCCATGATTTGTTGCAAATGGTCTAGCAACCTATGACTCAAACAGTAAAAACTGGAAATGTTCTGCTTTTATGTTGATAAATCACTTTCTTACTGCTGTAAATGTATGTAGAAGAAAATCAAAGTTTACTGGATGGCAGTGGAAATTAAGTCTATTATAGAGTGCTGTTTATTATTGGACAACACGGAGTAACAATGGCATGGCCACCTGGGAAGTGTAAACCCCGGAGACAGACAAATTCCATTATTTTGGAGACTGGATTAGCTTTTTGGAGTGGAGAAATACCGTGAGTTCTTTGAGTACGTGCACTGCATTTACACTAGGCTTGGGACGTAATAGTGGGCACTCACATCCACTGTGAAAGCCTACTGTTAGACCTTCATTTACAGATGCAGACAAGATGAAGAAAATTACAATTACTGATAAACTTTGGGGTATGGTAACCATATTCAACTCTACTGGAGTTTCAATAAAAGTTATCCATGGCAACAAACTGATGATGGTCATAACTACAGTTAGCACATTGTATTTGTAAAACATTGTGCCCAAGTTTCCAAGTATCTTTCAGCCCTTTATGTAGATTACATTTTTTCCAACAATTTCCTATAAAGTGGTAGTATTCTTCTTGTCTACAGAAAAAATGAGGAAGCAAACTATAAACTTAACTATAAATTTGGGCTTTGCTCATGGTATTAAAATGAAGTTATCTCTCACCGGTCACAACTGCATTAGGGTCAGGGTCCCTCCTGGCACTTTGACCAGGTGTCCAGCTCTACAGCCCCACAGCCCGGGCCCTTTTGTCTGCCCTGCGAACACAGCAGTCATCAGCTTGGTCCTCAAAGGTCATAAAACAACTTCTGGCATTTCTTTCATTGAGGTAACCAGGAGACTCATAACTGCAAATTAAGATAACTATTTTTAATTTTTATTTTATTAGACATTTTTTAAACACACTTATTTATCTAAGTTCATTGTTCTCAGCTTTTGTTGTAGAACTTTCCTACTTCTCCTTTTTTATGGTACTGGCCTATCCCTCGTCCTCTAACAATCCTTCAACTGACCATCTTCTCCTGGGTTGCATAGCAACCCTCTTCCCATTGGGGCCATCCTTGATCACCCACTTTTGTGACTTCAGACATCACAATTTTGCTGAAAATTGATCTATCATCTGAATCCCAAATTTGATTACGCATCTCCCCAACCAAACTCCCTGCATGCTTTTCAGATTTAGTACTTAACATATAGTTCAAGTTCCAAGATGAAACTTATAGATCTTCTGCTACAAATGTGCTCCATCTCAACACAATACCCTTCTGCTTTAATACTCACATCTATCCTATTTTTCAATCATGTTAATCAGACAGTCTAAGCTCCTCATAAATATTCAATGCATCATTAAATCCTTCAGATTCTACCTCAAAATGCTTCTCAATTTTTTTCTTATCTCCCTTCCTACTTCCTCTGCTATAACTCAGATTATCTTCTCCTTTTTTGTTTCTATCACATTTCTTTTCTTCCCATTTTCTTTCTCTATTCTTGACTACTCTCCACACTGTTGCCAAAGTCACTTTATTACAGAATGGAGCTTTGTGTGGGAATGCAGACTGGTGTAGCCACTGTGGAAAACAATATGGAATTTCCTCAAAAAAATTAAAAATACAACTTCCTTTTGACCCAGCAATTCCACTGCTGGGAGTATACCCTAAGAATTCTGCAACACCAATTCAAAAGAACCTATGCACCCCTATGTTCATAGCAGCGCTATTTACAATATCCAAGTGTTGGAAACAGCCTGAGTGCCCATCAGTAGATGAATGGATTAAAAAACTTTGATACATTTACACAAATACTATGCAGCAGAAAGAAAGAAGGAATTTCTACTCCTTGCGACAGCATAGATGGGCTGAAAACTATGATGCTAAGTGAGATAAGCCAGGTGGTGAAAAATAAACACCACATGATCACACCTCTAAGTTGAACCTAATGAACAAAATAAAGTAACAAGCAAAACAGAACCAGAGACGTGGAAACAGGGAACAGTCTGATAGCTGCCTGAGAAAAGGGGGGAGGGAAGGAAGGATGGAAAGAAGGGGAAGGGAGTAGTCAAACAATATGAATGAATGACCCAGGGACATGGACAACTGGGTGGGGATGAACTGTGGGAGTGGGGGTGCCAGATGGAGGAGAGCAAAGGGGGAAAAATTGGAACAACTGTAATAGAATAAACAAGAACAAAAAAGAAAAAAAGTTTTTTAAAAATAAAACAAAATAAAATTGCGAATGATAGCACCAAGACACACAATCAAATTAGAGTGGTGACCTGTTTTGATGTGATTTGTTTAGGTGGCAAACACAAATAATTCAAGAAAATACAAGTCACTAAAACCAATATTAAGAAATAATATAAAATGAAGAAAAGATGTTTTGGATCTCAGGCATCTGTATAATGCATCTCTCCACTTACTCAGTACTGTGAGAATGGCTCTTTCCACATAATAATTCATTGTAAAAGAGCCTATTTCCAAAAAAAATTTTAAAGGAGCTTAATTGCATTACTCTCTTCCCAGAAACCTCACTGAACTCCTAGAACTTCCAATGATATGGAATAAAACTAACTTCCACACTTGACAAGGGAGGGACCTTCCAATCTGGGCCCAACCTTTTTCAATCTATTACTGCTCTTTGCCAAATGCTTATTACTACACACACTGAACTGCTTTAACTCTCTCTTCATATCCAAACCTTTCCAGGAGTTTACTTTTTGAAACACATTTTTTGTTCACAATGTATGTTACTTCATAATAACGCTTTTCTTATTATTTGAAGAATGGTTAGTTGCTCCTGCTCTCCGTTCTTGGAGGTTTTAGTCCTTACACTTGTAAGTGCCAGCTCACCTAATTGGACTGCAATTTCTCCATTTATGCCAGTTCACGCCACTAGACTGTATTAATGCACCAATTTCTGAGTACAAGGTTCTCAGCAAATCTAAAAAGTGCAATCCGATATGCAGTACATTTTGGGAATTACATACTAATTCCATTTTACAGTGTTTAAAAAAACTATGGTTTAAAAATGCTCTAGATAGTAAGTTTATTAGACATTTATGGCTTATAAACCACAGACAAGTATTTAATAGCCAGACAAGAAATTGCATTTAACATTAATGCGCTCTTGGAGAACACACTCCATTGTCTGCATTTTTCCCTGAGAAATTCACATTTTGAAGCCAGCGGTTGCTACAAAATATTAGTTGAAGAGTGACCTAATAATAAGAAAATATTAAACATATAGCATCATCTCCATTTGGTTTCAACAGACTTCCTTGAGAGTCATGAATTCTTTTGAATGCAAACAGTGAAGTTGTTTCTAAGAATTTAATAAAACTTAAAGTCCTAAAGCATACTGCCATGGTTCCTCACTCTGAAATATGGGAACAATTTCATCACTTAAGGTTTGCTATGCTTCCCCAAGTTCAAAAACATTTGTAAATGTTCTAGTTCATTACCTTGGCTTCATTTTTTGATAGAAGTCTGATTTCTACTCCTTTTATGGGATTTTTTTTGTTTTTTCTGTTTTTTAATACTTCTTTTGGTGGTAAAATTACTGGCTAAAACTTAAGTTAGCAAATTCAAAGCATCTGGAAAGAAAAACAAATCTCCCTTTATTAACATCTTAGGTCTGAGCATGTGTTTTGATATGGCCACACACACACAATTGAAATTCTCCCATCATTCTATGAGTATATGTAGATCTGGTCACAAATTTTGACGTTGCTACATTTCCTGTTTTCAATCCATCCTTAAGCATCAAATAGTCATCAAGAGCCTGAAAATGAAACCATGGGTAAGGTCTTTGGAAACACAGGAAGGGACAATTCATACTGACTGAAGAAAATGGGAGATCAACATTTTATTTTGGAAGACAATATAATTAAGTTATATTACTTTACATTAATCAATAAATGCAACAAAATATGAATCTTAGTTCCATGTGATATTCTAAGGCACTTTAAAGATAAATAATTTTACCTTCAAAATAATATGTGAATGCGCATGCAGCAGGCAAGACAACAGAGAAAATAGATGACAGGTAAATAGACACAGCCACACAGAGATGATTGATATCAACTTGCTTATTAATTTACAAAATATTGAAACAGAATTCCATATGTGGTTAGACTTTTAAAAATGAGATTAAATATTTTTCAATGGAATAAGAATTGAGATTTTTTAATTAAATATATTGGGGCGACATTGGTTAATAAGATTATATAGGTTTCCAGTGTATACTTCTATGATACATGATCTGTGTGTTACACTGTGTGTCCACCACCCAAAGTCAAGTCTTCTTCCATCACCATATATTTGACCCCCTTTGTCCTTTACTGCCCCTCTACCCCCTTCCTCTGGTAACCACCATGCTGTTGTCTGTGTCTGTGAGTTTTTATTTGTTTGTTGTCTTGTTTGTTCACTTGTTGCTTTCAGTTTTATATACTACATATGAGTGAAATCTTAGGGTTCTTAACTTTTTCTGTCTGACCTATTTTGCTTAGCATGATATTTTTAAATATATTTATTATTTTATGTGCATTTAAACTAAAATATTATAGAAATGGCTAATATTTCATAATTTTTATATAATTAGATATTCACATGGAGAATTAATTTGGATTTATATTTCATTTTTTATATATTTTCTTGATTATGCTATTACAATTATCCCATTTTCCCCCTTTATTCCCCTTCACCCTTCACATTCCTTCCCACCTGCATTCCCCCTCTTTAGTTCATGTCCATGGGTCATACATATAAGTTCTTTGGCTTCTACATTTCCCATACTATTCTTAACCTCCCCCTGTCTATCTTCTACCTATCATTTATGCTTCTTATTCCCTGTACCTTTTCCCCCTCTCTCCCCACCCACTCCCCTGATGATAACCCTCCATGTGATCTCTATTTCTGTGATTCTGTTCCTGTTCTAGTTGTTTGCTTAGTTTGTTTTTGTTTTTGGTTCAGTTGTTAATAACTGTGAGTTTGTTGTCGCTTTACTGTTCCTATTTTTTATCTTCTTTTTCTTAGCTAAGTCCCTTTAACATTTCATATAATAAAGGCTTGGTGATGATGAACTCCTTGAACCTGACCTTATCTGGGAAGCATTTTATCTGCCCTTCCATTCTAAATGATAGCTTTGCTGGATAGAGGAATCTTGGAAGTAGGTCCTTGCCTTTCATGACTTGGAATACTTTTTGCCAGCCCCTTCTTGCCTGTAAGGTTTCTTTTGAGAAATCAGCTAACAATCTTATGGACACTCTTTTGTAGGTTAATGTCTCTTTTTCTCTTGCTGCTTTTAAGATTCTCTCTTTATCTTTCATCTTGGATAATGTAATTACGATATGCCTTGGTGTGGTCCTCCTTGGGTCCAACTTCTTTGGGACTCTCTGAGCTTCCTGGACTCTCTGGAAGTCTATTTCCTTTGCCAAATTGGGGAATTTCTCCTTCATTATTTGTTCAAATAAGTTTTCAATTTCTTTCTCTTCCTCTTCTCCTTCTGGCACCCTTATGATTCGGATATTGGAACGTTTAAAGACATCCTGGAGGTTCCTAAGCCTCTCCTCGTTTTTTTAAATTCTGGTTTCTTCATTGTGTTCTGGTTGAATGTTTCTTTCTTCCTTCTGGTCCACACCATTGATTTGAGTCCCAGTTTTCTTCCCATCACTGTTGGTTCCCTGTACATTTTCCTTCATTTCACTTAATGTAGCCTTCATTTGTTCATCTAATTTGTGACCAAATTCAACCAAGTCTGTGAGCATCCTGATTACCAGTGTTTTGAACTGTGCATCTGATAGGTTGGCTATCTCTTCGTCGCTTAGTTGTATTTTTTCTGGAGCTTTGATCTGTTTTTTCATTTGGGCCATTTTGTCTTGGCACACCTGTTACATAGTAAGGTGTGGAGCCTTAGGTGTTCACCAGGGCAGGACAGCCACGTCACTGCGTTGTGACGCTGTTTGTGGGGGAGGGCTCCAAGAGGGAACAATGCCCCTTTCTCTGCTCTCTGCTGGTTTTCAGTCACTTTCCGTGCTACCCACAATCGAATTGGGCCCTTCTGGTGCTGATTCCCAGGTAGGTGGGCTTGCGTATGTTCTAGGACCCTATGGGTCTCTCCATGGAGCTCTCCTGTGAGACTGGGAGTGTCTCCTGCTGCTGCTGCCTCAACCCCCGCAGGAGTTTTCAGTCAGAGGTTTGAGGCTTTATTTCCCCACGCTGGAACTCTGGGTTGTGCAGTCTGTCTTGCTCCACATTTGTTCCTCCCAGTTTATCCGCACGTGGGTGTGGGACCACCCAATCCACCAGCAGCCACCTTGCCCGGTCCACGGGCTGCCACCTCACCAGGAGTCCTCTCCGCCCTGGCTGCCTGTCTCCGTCCCTCTTACCAGTCTGGGTGAGTGTTTCTTCTTTAACTCCTTGGTTGTCGGACTTCCATACAGTTCTATTTTCGGTCAGTTCTGGTTGTTTTTGTTTTAAAATTTGTTGTTGTCCTTCTTTTGGTTGTGCGAGGAGGCACAGTGTGTCTACATACTCCTCCATCTTGGCCAGAAGTCCTCTATATTTCATATTTTAAACTGAAATTAATAACAACCAAATCAAAGAACATGTCAATTATTTTGTAAAATATAGAAAAAAATACAATACCATTTTTAATTGAAAGCAATTCAAAAAATGAAAGTTATTAGAGACAAAATATGCCTGAACACATTAATTTTTTATAAGACAAATGCAATAAAATAAAAATAACAGAATAATGAAAACTTAACAAATAAACATAATTGATAAACTTTCACTATTAAAAATATGGAGAAAACCGACATTACTAAACATGGCAGTATACAGATTCTGCTTAATAAATGATGAAAATAATGCACAAATGAAGGAATACAGAAAGTTAGCTAGTTTGGGAAGAATCAGCCACCATCCCACTAAAAATTAAGTTCCTGTAAATAACTTTGAAGGGACACTGCATTTTGATTTTTTAAATGATTTTTAAAATCCCAGCATTGGGGAAACAAGTAGGTAAGAGAGTCATAAGTTGTGTTTGACAGCATGAATAAAGCCAGTGCTTTAGAAGTAACACAGCATTAACATGGGCTCTGGGAACTCACTCATGGCTTCTGTCTAAATAGCTCCACTTCGGAATGTGTTTTAAGAAATAAGTTGAGAAGGAAAAACCAAAAGGATCCATTTATTTTAAATAAAAAATTAAAAATACCATAAGTTCTAAAAAATAGTAAAATTGTTAAGTAAAGGGTCCACTAATAAAATACTAATATATAAAGTATTAAATAACAAGTACATGAACTGTGGCAATGCTAGGAAAAGTTGGCATAAAATTATATTAAGAGTAAAAGGTTCATCACATCAGAAGAACCTAACAGATACTATATATATATATATATATATATAAAACAGTTCACCCAAAAGCAACTCGAATACACACATTCTTCTCAAGATCACATAGAACATTCTCCAGGGTACAGTACATGTGAGACCACGAAGCAAGTCTTAATAAATTTAAAAAGATTGACATCATATCAAGCATCTTTTCTGACCACAATGGTATGAAACTAGAAATCAATGACAAGAAGGAAACTGGAAAATTCATAAATATGTGGAGATTAAACAAAATGCAAACAAAAAAGAGTAAAAGACTCAATATAAATATTAAATAGATGCCACCTTTTTTCTATCCTGATTCCTTCCCCAAAAGAGGAAACATGAGCTAACAATGAAACTTTGTCTTCATCTGTGATAGGAAGACTGTTAGAAACATTACTTAGGGATACAAGTTCATGGTCAGCAACCAGACTTGTAGCTCAGAGTATTTTATTTGTCTGGGACAACTTTCATTTTATTTTGGTATTGTTTTGTTTTGTTCTGTTATGATATATTTTCTCACTCTTTAATTGATGTATGGCATACATACAGTAAAACCCAAATTAAATGTTGAGCTTGATATAGTTTCACAAATGTGTACACCCAGGTATCCATCCCCCAGGTCAAGATATTGAATATCTTTGGCACCCTGGATGGTTCATTGTAACACTTCTCAAACAACACCCCTCACAAAAAAGTCACCACTTTCCTGACTTCTGTCATTATCTACTGGTATTGCTTTTTAAAAAAACTTTACATATATGAAATTATACAGCTTTTAACCCTTTTTCATCTATTTTCTTTTGAATCAACATAGTATCAGTGAAAGTCATTTATGTTGCTGAATGTGTCAGTAGTATCTTCATTTTTATTTCTATGTAATATTCCATAATATAAATATTCCACCTTTTATCTGTTTTCCTGCTCGTGGACTTCTTTAGGATAGTTTCAGGTTTACTTGTAAATGTCTTCTGGTGAATATGCTCAATCATGCCTCTCAGATATGTACTTAGAATATGTATGGGGAGTAGAATGGCTGAGATGAAGCCTAGGTGTATGTGTTGCTTTAGTAGATACTGGCACACTGTTTTAGGAAAAAAAATGAATTAGCAGGGGTCCTGCCCAGCTAGCAATCAGCCCCATCATGTCTATAGCCTTATTGATTCATATTATTTACTTACAGTACTGCTTGGACACGTTCAGAAAGGCTTTGTGTTTGCAACTCCTAACAGAAAAAGATCTTAGCACATTGATTTGCCTGAAATTATAAGCATCCAATTTTCAGTAGTAATGACTATTAAGTATTTCAGTTAAAGAAAAATGAACTTTGCTAAGTACAGTGAACCCATCTTCTCAGGAGCGAGGTTTCCTCTAAGTCAAGAGCAATCGTCATTTTTCACATTCCCAGGGATACACTCAGTGGATGCAGTCCTGGGCTCGTGAGCCTTCCTGCAGCAGCTCAACCTGCTGTGCCAGGACCGCCTGCTGAAGCAGCCTAATTGGCCTTGCTCACTCTACTGCCACAGGGCCCCGCACTTAGGCTGAGGCAATCAGCTCCGCACACATTGCTACTGCAAGGCTCTTCCCTTTTCTTGTATTTCACTTATTAAAATTAGTCACTATACATGGTGGATTAGTAGCAGCAGCAACAGCTCAGCTTCCCAGATTCACATGAGTTTATTCTCAGTGGAGAGATCAAAAGGCAATTTATTCAGTTGCTGACCTTGTTAGGAGGTGCCATCATCCCACCCTGCCGCTCCGTCTCAATAGCTTGTTTGCGATTATATATTATTTGGGATGCCAGGTCCCACTCTTGCAGACAGCTACTAGAAGTTCATTTCTGGAGTCTAAATTTTCCTGAGCCAGTTTAAGAGCAAAAGAGATCAAGAAAATAGAAGGTAAAAGTTTTTAAAAAGTGAGCTAAAATGGCAAAATCTTGAGTGATCATGAATCACCTCTCCAAGTTCCTATTTTTGCCAACGTGATTATCAGGATATTTCTTAAGAGACAAGAGCTGTGTTTTCCAATAGACTGCATCTATACACTGTGCTTTTGTATTAATAAACTGGAAACTCAGTTTTTCAAGAGTGGCCAATGTAAACATTGTATTGATCTAAGGCTACAGCTCGAGAAAAGGCAGTAGCTCTGGCTGTCTCTGCCAAATGGAAGCTGGACAAGAGGGAAAATGGGATGGCTCAGCTCCACAGTGAAAAGAGCAGAATCCAGAACCATCAAATGCTAAAAAGTAAAAGTGCCTCTCCTTTCACAGCATCAGAATACTAAGGAGGGTCCAAAGATACCAAAATTATCTTCTGGAGGGTGAGCCCCTTGTAGTACAGGCTGCCCCCACTGGGTGAGTGGTCTAGGAACCCATCTGTATCAGTGTGCCAGCTAGCGTTGTGAGAGGCTGCGTTTGTCTTCAGCAAATTGTTTTGAAGACCTTTTCAACATGTTTGCCCATTTCATGATGGGTGATTCAGGAGTGCACCTGCCCATATCATACTGAGTGCTGAGCAGTTTTTGACCAAACACGACATGACCTTCATGCCCCGCCCTCAGGTGAAGAGAATTCCCCTGATCTCTTCCTGAGTAACTTTTTTGTTTCCCCAGATGAATAAGTCCTCACAGGGAAAGGAAGAGGTGAAACAAAAATGACAGAAGCACTAAAGGCCTCAAAACTGACAAGTTCAAAAACTTTTTGAGCCCTGACCAGTGTGGCTCAGTGGTTGGAGTCTCCTCTCATAATCAACGGGTCATGGATTCAATTCTCAGTCACAGCACATGCCAAAGTTGCAGGTTCATCCCTGGTCCTGGCACAGGCATGTGCAACCCCCAGTCAAGATATGTGCAGGTCCCCAGTCTGGGCACATACAGAGACAACCATTCGATGCTTCTCTCCATCAATGTTTCTCTCTCTCCCTTCCTCTCTCTCTCTCTATAAAGCAAATTAAAATGTCCTCGAGTGTTGAGGATGAAAAAAAACTGTTTTGAGCAGTGGAAAAAATATCTCAATAGATGTGTGGCATCAACTAGAGGGTACTTTAAAGGTAACTGAAGTTTAAACATGAAAGAATAAATATACAACTTTTTATAAATAAATACAGGGCTTTTGGGTCCCCCCTCGTATATGGAGAGCACATAATTTAAATTTTCTATGACTTACTCTTCTCACACGTAAGATGGGCATCACAATAATACCAACCTTGTAGGACCTTAGTGGAAATTAGGGCAGATCAGGCCTTTCAAGGACATAGCATGATACCTGGCATGTAATATCATTCACCCACATCAGACGTCATTATTACTGTGACAGTTTTCTGTGTCTTTTCTCCTTCTCCTAGTCCCATTTCTGTTCCTCCTCCTCCAGCCTCCAATTCCTATAGAAAGAAACCACAAATTATACATTCTCATTAACATGACCTATGTGACTAGAAAGAGTCCCAGAAAGTCCAGATCTGTAGACTCCAGCCCTTTTGTGTACATAATGAGTCAGCGTTCTTCATTGCCCGCAGACCACTTCCAGATTTGTGCAGTGCAGAAAGCTGGCACTTTTCTTTCTGTGTTTTAGCTCTGCAGCATCATTTATAGTTTTACAGGTTATTTTCCAAGTGAAAGAAACTGAAACTTCGTGCACATTGATTTCTTGGGGTGGGTGGCAACAATACAGCTTTCATGTTGAAAATGACATTTTTTTCCTGAAGGTAATTTGCGCTAGGGAGAAAAGTGCTA
The DNA here is from genome assembly GCA_007922815.1 of Macrotus californicus. Taxonomy (NCBI): domain Eukaryota; kingdom Metazoa; phylum Chordata; class Mammalia; order Chiroptera; family Phyllostomidae; genus Macrotus; species Macrotus californicus. Next base: position 17,620 of record VMDR010017488.1, read on the forward strand.
AAATGTTGTAGGATGGAATGGGTGTTTGCATTTTGCCTCCCCACCCCTTAGAGCATGTTAGCTAGTTGAAGTGGTTATTGTGTTTTAGTGCTGGCTAGTGAGAGGGGTGGGATGTCTGGGTCTTGTGGTCTTGCCCACACTGCTGTGGGAGGAGACCGCGTGTGTACCCACCTCACTGTGAGGGTAGCAGCGAGGCACACTGTAGGGATAGTCTCACCGTGATGGTACCTATTCTTCAGGCTTACACACCTTTTTCAGAACTTCCACCAACAATTTGGCTCAATTCTCTTACAATAATGTTGACAAACAGTTGCTTATCTTTTTCTCTTACATACAGGAAAGAAACTCTTCTCCAGAAAGATCACATCCTCATCCACATAGAAATGCCCACAGCTTCCTGAACTTGACCTCCAACCCTTGTTTTCAGTCCATAATACATGAATTATGAAGACACTAGTTAATATTTGTTTAACATATTTTTCCTTTGATTACACAAAAAGACAGAAATTATAGGTCTGGCTCCTTAAGAGTTTTAAATCTAGTTATTTTCTGTGAGAAATGTCATACGTTAGATTCATTTTTGTAATTTTCTCCTGAATCCATGAGGCTAAAATGTAAAATGCAGTTTCGTGATACAACTAATAATAAAGATATTTCAAGTGGCCAGTAATAAAATTGTTCAGATAACCTTAGGAATTCTAAGCCCTCACTTGCCAGAGAAAGATCAGGAAATTATGATGTTCAGTTATTCATCATGTAAAACATTCACGTAAGAAACTGACAATTATCCTTTTCTCCCTGGAAAACTTTTCAGGGTACCTGGACCCTAGTAAGGGATTGGAGAGGAAGGACGAGCAGGATGCACACATCTCCAGGAAAGCAGGGAAGTTAGCAGTCATGGGACAACAGTCCGCAAACATAGGCGTCAACAATATGGCGCTGTTCTGTGAGACCCCTGTAGAAAGGGATGATGTACCCCAAGGAAAGCAGCTGCTATGGTCATAAAGGTGACAATACAATATTCCCAAGTAGTTAGATTGTCCTACCGGAGCACTGTGTTCAGTTTTAATCACAGATTTTTACATTTGAGAGATTGAAGAGCATTGTGCATACAACATTCTTTTTATTAAAAGAATAAAATGAAAAAGGCAGCATAGAAACACTCTGGAAGAATATCTGAAAAACTATTGCCGGTAGATACCTTTGCTGTTTAATTATACACATTTCTTTATTGTTCAAATTTCTTACCATGTCTGCATACTATTTTATTGAAAATAAATGGTATTTTAAGTATACTTGAAGAAATCCAAAGCCAGTTTGTTAAGAACAATAATAATAGCAAGTGCTTTTGTAGTGTTTAGTATGGACCAGACAATAAGCACTTAATATATGAGTACATGTCTTATTTAATCCTCATAATGACCTTAAGAAGTAGAAACAATCATTATTCCCATTTTATAGGTGAGCAAAATGGTACACTAAGAAGCCAAATATAACTTGTCCCCCCTCACACCCTTGGGAAGTGGGAAACCCGTGATTTGAAGCAAAGCAGTGTCGCCCCAGGTTCTGGGCTCTTGAGCAAACATACTGTAAAGTAATAGAGTCAAAGGAAGAAAACAGAGATGGTGTGATTTTTATTCTTATGCATATGAGACATTTAGGAGGAAGACAAGTTTATTAGTTGTTAGTGTCTGCAGAAAACCCCGTTTGTAATATATGAGGTCTAATTAAAGCAGAAAGAAATGGAATGTTATGTACAAATGAACTTGACTGTTAGTTCAAGAAACTTTGGAATGACAAATCAGGAAGATGACTTTGAAAATACGGCTTTTAAAAAATTATTTAAAATACCTCTATAGAATAATTATGGTAATTAAATGTATCATCCCCCCATTACCATTGTATTCGTTGCCAAGCCTGGTCTCTCATTCTCAAATTCCCTTTCCTCATTCTTACTTATACATTGTTCTCCTCCAACAATCAAGCTTATTCAAATGGATTAAGGGACAATATCTTGAACACTACCCACCCTTTTTTATTACAGTAACTTTCATTTGATTGGCCCCATTACTCTTGCAAGGACAAAATTAAGATGATTGAACAAAACAGAAAACAAATCATTAAGGTAGCTTATGTGAAATATATACAGGAAAACTAATAAAAAGATTTTTGAAGCTCACTTTTTTTAGGACATAATTTTCCAGCACATAAGGAAAAAGCTGTAAATCAGGTTTTTTTTTAAGAACAATCAGGGAGGTGGGGGCCAAGATGGAGGCATAGGTAGACACACTGTGCCTCCTCGTACAACCAAAAGAAGGACAACAACAAATTTTAAAACAAAAAACAACCAGAACTGACAGAAAATCGAACTGTATGGAAGTCTGACAACCAAGGAACTAAAGGAGAAACTTTCATCCAGACCGGTAGGAGGGGCGAGACGG
>VMDR010017489.1:0-20057 GCA_007922815.1 Macrotus californicus
AGGTCCAACCATGATGGGTTTTTTTTTGGTTTGTTTTTGTTTTCTTTTGTTCATAGGTCCTAGTATGGCAAGTCCATTGTACCTATCAAGTTAAGATTAATTCTGGGTTCCCATCCATGTTCAAGATACAGAGTCCAAGTGCAACAGGCCCAGGGATACCCCAATGCATCTCACCTTCCTGAACGTATAGGTTATCAAGCTCTCTGGTCCACAGTGTGTACCGAGGCATCTTCAAATTCCCCATGCCATGAGTGGTAGGACAAAACTTGGGACTTTTCATTGCTTCCTCTATTTCTCTCATTTATCTTCCAAGCTCAGGAGTTAGGTGGAAATTGGGGAAGAGGGAAGCGTTAGTTTGGGCTCCCCCAGAAGCAGACCATGAGACAAGGATTTGAATGCAAGTGGTTTATTGATGAAGGGAAAGGAAGATTGATAGGGGGTGGGGTAGTGAGACAAGGAAGGGAAGGTAGTCAAAAAAAACCCAATGTTATCAAGACAGCTGTATTTATTTTCCATCATTCATTCATTCATAGTGAACATGGGGGAGAGTGACGTAAAATGGAGGAGTAGGAAAAGGCTAGATCAAGCAGGCCCTTCCACACCATTTTAAATAGAACAGATTTTATTCTTAATCCAATGGAAAGTCACTGAACGGTTTTAAGGAAAGCGCTGGCATGATCTGATTTAAATTTTAAGAGCAACACTTCAGGCTGTAGACTGGAGAAAGCAAAAGCAGCAGCAAATGGAAGCTACTGTGAGGGTTTATGTGAGACGATGGTAATGTGGCTGGGCAGTGGGGGCAGAAGGGAGGGGAGACGGACCTGAGATGTGGCAGGTAATAGGACCTAGTGCCATGTTGAATACAAGTGAAGAGGAAGAGCAAGTTTTCAGGGACAATGCCCAGGTTTCTGGCTTGAATCAGTTTGGATGCTGCTTGTTCTGGGATAGGGAGAATGGGCGAGGTGGGGGGTCAGCGGGTTCCGGAGAGCTGAGCAAGAATTTGGTTTTAGATGTCCTAAGCTCAGTGAGAACCTGGGGCATGAGATTCCCAGTTTGCATAATCTGCATATAGATATACTGAAAACACTAGGACTGAAAAGGGTACAGATACAGGAGAAAACAGAGTCAGAAACTGATCTCTGGCAATGGAGGCTGGGAGAAGAGGTTGGGAAGGAGTAGCCATTGTAGGAGGAGGAAATCCGGCATGTGTGGTGTGTTGGCTTTAAAATATGCCCACAAGAATAAAGCTTAGCTCCCTCCCCTCATGTGGGACTGTGCTTAGTGCCTGGCTTCTGACAAAGAGAACACAGTGGGAATGACGGAGGGTAGTTGCTGAGATTAGGACATAGGAAGCATTGCTATGAGAGAAGTCACCGGGCATGTCATGAGGACACTCAAACAGCCCTATGGATGAGGACCTGAGGCCTCCTGGCCACAGCCATGTGACTGTGTCATCTTCAAAGCAGATTGTCCAGCTAGAGTCCAGCCAACAACTGGACTGCAGTCTAGTGAAAACCCCTAGCCCCATGCAGCTAAAATACTCCTAAATTCCTGCCTCACAGGCACTGTATGAGGTAATACATATTGTTTTAAGCCAGTAAGTTTTGGGGCATTTTCTTAAATAGCAATAGGTAAGTAATACATATGGAGCCCAGAAACCAAGCAAAGAAAATACTTGCAGAGCAAAGTAATGATCTTTGTAAGGATATTTGTAGCTATGGTACTTTGATTTAAAATTTTGTTTTTATTTATTAACAAGAGAGAGAAAGAGAGAGAGAGGGAGGGAGAGGGAGACAGAGAAAGGAGGAGAGAGAGAAAGAAACATCAATTTGTTGTTCCATTTGTTTCTGCATTCATTGGTTGTTTCTTTTATGTGCCCTGACCAGGGATGGAACCCACAACCTTGGTGTATCAGGGGACAAGCTACCTGGCAAGGGTGGTACTTTGATTTTTAAGTTTGCATTTGTATTCATCAAATCTGAGATGCCATGGATTATAGGCACACTATTATTATGTACATTAAGAAAGAAAAATGCCAGCAATTAAACTAAACTATGATTCATTATCTTAATGATAATTCTGTGCACTTGTGTGATGAGCACGAACAGGTCATGATCGTCAAAGAACACAGAGCCTGCAATGCCCTGCTTTGCTTTCTATTACTCTCCAAACAAAGTCCAAGCTCCTTGGCTTGACATATGGGGCTCCTCACAGCCTGGTTCCAGCCTGCCTTCTTGACCACTTGGCAGCCAGTGGGCTCATGACCCAGGTGCTGGACAATTCTCTCTGTATTTTTGGGCCAAAGCCTTCCATTTACATTCCTTTTGCAGATATGTATCTATTCACCCAGCCATTCATTTATTCCTATGCAATGACTACTATGAACTAAGCAGTGGAATACTTGCCTTCTCTCCCATCTTATATTAGGTGCACTCACATCCTGAGGTTCATGTCCTCCTGGCTCCTAGAATTCCCCAGCAGGATTAAATGACAGTGGTAACTTATTTTAAAATCCTCACCCAAGGATATGTTTTTATTGATGAGAGAGAGAGAGAGGGAGAGAGGGAGAGAGAGAGAGAGAGAGAGAGAGAGAGAGAGAGAGAGAGAGAGAATGATCAGTTGCCTCCTGTATGCACCCTGACTGGGAATCGAACCTTCTGGTGTATGAGGCGATGTTTCAACCAACTAAGCCACCCAGCCAGGGCAGTAACTCATTTTTATAACACTTCCTTCCCTTCTCTGTCCCACTTCCTGGCTTCCCTATTAGAACTTCCTGGGGTGGAGCCACCTCCCAAATAAACCATTCACACTCAAACCCTGGTCTGGGTCTGCTTCTGAGAGAACATAAGCTTAGAGGAAGGTGGTGGAGCATGAGGAATTCCCACTTAGTCAACACTGTCCCTTCATTGTGCTGGGCAGAGTCAAGCTAAGAGGATCACCGGTGATAGCGTGTGTGAAAGCACTTTGTAAAAATGTCAGCTTTTATAAGTTCAATTTGGGGGAAAATACATTTGGAATACAAGCTCCTGAGAGATATTGTGGGTTCAATTCCAGACCACTGCAAGGAAGCGAATATCACAATAAAGCGAATAACCTGAATTTTTTGGTTTCCCAGGGCATATAGGTTATGTTTACGCTATTCTGTAGCCTATTCAGTGTGTAATAGCATTAGGTCTAAAAAAGGAATGTATGCACCATAATTAAAACATATTTTCTGCTAAAACATCATCTGACCCTTTAGCAACTCATAACCTTATTATTGATGGAGGTATTGCCCCTTGTCAATGAAAATACAGTATCTGCAAAGTGCAATAAAATGAAACAATAAAATGAGGTGCGCCTGTAGTGGAAGGTCCCTGTTCTTACAGCAAAAGACCAAACTGAATGCAGTTTGGGGAAATCATTTAATTTCAAGTTTTTCCTTCCCATTGACTGGCAAATAGACACAATATCTATTTCTTAGGGTTGAGAAAATTGATTGAAACCACAGTGCAAAGTGTTGACACATAGTAGGGTCTCAACAATATTTGTTGAATGCCAATCTGATTTATGAAGGCTAGATAATATACTTCTTCTCAACTTATGTTTACATAAACTTGGTGTATACACATACATCACATATAAATAGGACTTGAATACCTTCCAGGCCAATGAAACAATTGAAATAGGTTGCTCAGAAATAGCTTCTATGTTGTAACTGGACATTTCATGGTCACTATTTCCTAGAAGCACTCGGCTCTTGAGTTTTGACTTTATTCCCACAAATTCTGGTTTTAAGAATAAATAAATGACACTCCAACTATTTAGAAATCACTAAAATCATGTTGCAAAATAAGATCTAATCCATAAATCTAAAACAGACTCATGGCTCAGGCTTCCTGTGGAAGGTTGAATAATGCCCTCCCCGCAAAGATGTCCGCGTCCTAATCTCTGGAACCTGTGAATGTTACCTTACACGGCACCAGGGACTCTGAGATGGGGAAATCATCCTGGATTAGCTGGGTGGGCCTGGCATAATCAGAAGGATTCTTCTCCGAGGGAGAAAGATGACTGTGAGTCAGAGAAAAGGCCATTTGACAAAGGAAGGAGATTGGAGGGATGCGGTTACAAGCCAAAAGACTATTGGAACCCTTTAAGAGCTATAGGAGACAAGGAACCCATTCTTCCCTGGAGCCCCCAGAAGGAACGAGGCCTGCCAATACCTAAATTTTAGCTTCAGAAGACTCAGTTTGGACTTTCGACCTCCAGAACTGTAAGATAGTAAATTTGAATTATTTTAAGCAACTAAATTTCTGATAAACTGTTACAAGGGCACTTGCTCAATGGCTCTGACAAGAACCAACCCTCCAGGCAGGGTGTGGTTTGCAGAGTGAACCGTGAGTGCAGACCCTCTGCACAAACCCGGTCATTCCTGCTCCTCTCACATTACTTGTACTTTAATTCAATAGAGAAAAAAACATATAGCAGAAATATATTTTAAGCAGGGACTTGCTCCAAACTGGAGTCTCAACTATAGCAAAATTAATAACATTTACCTTATATGCCCAAGGCTAAAAGATGCCAGACTTAGGACCTAGAGTTCAGATCAATAAGTGTTCCATATTGACACTTCTCAATAGAAATATAACAGCCACAAATGGCATTTAAAATTTTCTAGTAGCCACATTTTAAAAAATATAAAAAGGGTGAAATAAATTTCAGTAATATATTTTGTCTAATATCTACAACATTATCATTTCAACAGGTCATGATATAAAATGATTAGTGAAGCAGAGAACTGTGGGACAAAATGGAATTATAGGAGAAGCAAGGAACAATGAGAGACAATGGGATTATGAGAAAAGTAGAGAACTATGAAAGCGAATGGGATTATGAGAATGGAGAATTATGGGTGACGATGGGATTCAGCGGAGAAGCAGGGAACTATGGGAAAGAATGGGATTATGGGAGAGAATTGAGAATTGTGGGAGAAGCACAGGGATGTATGGGAGATAATGGGATTATGGCAGAAAATGGAGAATTGTGGAAGGATAAAATTGTGAGAGAAAAAGGCATTATGGGAAAATCAGGTAATTATGGGAGAGAATGGAGACTTATGGGAGAAGCAGGAAATTATGGGAGAGTGAAATTATGGGAGTAGCACAATATTATGTGAGAGAATGGAATCATGGAAGAAGTACAGAACTGGTATTATGGGAGAAACAGGGAACTATGGAAGAGAATAGGATTATGGGAAAAGTAGAAATCTATGTGAGGGAATGGTATTATGGGACAGAATAGGATTATTGGGGTAAATAGGGAATTAATTATGGCAAAGAATAAGATTATGAGAGCATGAAGAATTGTGGGAGAAGCAGAGAACTATGGGAGAAAATGGAATTATGGGACAAGTGGAGAATAATGGGAGAAAATGATATTATGGGAGATGCAGCGAATTATGGGAAATAAAGGGATTATGGGAGAAGCAAAGAACTGTGGGAGGAAATGGGATTATGAGAATGGAGAATTGTGGGAGAAGCAGGGCATTATGAGAATGACATTATGGGATAAGCAGAGGACTATGGGAGAGAATGGAATTATGGGAGAAGCAGAGAGCTATGGGATAGAATGAGATATGGGTGAGAATGGGATTATGGGGGTGGCAGAGTCCTATGGGAGAGAATGGAATTATGGGAGAGAAAAGGATTGTGGGAGAAGAAGGGAACTATTAGAGAAAAGGGGATTATGGGAAAGAATGGGATTATGGTAGCAGCAGAGTACTATAGGAGAGAATGGAGTTATGGGAGAGAATGGAGAGTTGTAGTAGAAGCAGGGGAGTATGGGAGAGCTAGGAATAGACAAAGCAGATCTAGAGCATCTAAATTGTCCCAATGCCCAAAGAGCATATATAAGTCTGGAGTTGAAGTCAAATATTGATACCTAAGACCACAGAAATGCATGCTACTAATGATTTATTTATTTGATGAGTGTTAATTGTCCACTATGTGCTAAGCACCATTTAAGAAGCATATAATTTTCTTGGTCATTAAAATTATGGTGAAGTTTTTCAATTTAAAAAGACCCTGGTAATTGTATTAAAAATCTGTCTGTAGCAGAGGCAGTTTTTGCTATAAATTGTGAAACCTCAGCAAATAATCAGTAGACATATTTCTCTGCAGTCAATGCCTAGCCTTCTCTCTTAGCCTGTCCCTGTAACTGGGAGTTTGGAGTTGATTAAACACAGTTCCTCCCAGTTCCTTGAAGAACTGACCACTCAAAAATTTTTAAAGATTTTATTTATTTTTAGAAAGAAGGGATGGGAGGGAGAAAGAGAGGAAGAGAAACATCAATGTGTGGTTGCCTTTCACACACACCCCACCAGGGACCTGGCCTGCAACCCAGGCATGTGTCCTAGACTGGGAATTGAACTGCCGACCGCTTTGGTTCACAGGCCGGCGCTCAGTCCACTGAGCCACACCAGCCAGGGCACGCCTGGTCTTTCTTAAGTGGGCTTTCTAGCAATAAGAAAATTGCTGCCTTCCAGGACAATGTGATTATGAGCAAATGACATCTGTTCACATTTTTATCACAAAAAGGAAATTGAAACTTGTGACCATACAATCTAAGAACTTGATTTGAGGTTTGTTCTCTTTGAACTCCCAAATCCCTTAATACTATGCTGGCCTCTTAAGCCCTTCTTCCTCTAAGTCACACACAGACAGGCTCACCTTAAAGAAGCCTGTACTGAAGCAAGGCCCTCAGCCTGCTGTCCCAGGAACTGTCTACTAAAAGATCTCAATAGCGATGTGGTTGTCACTCAGCTAAAGGTGATTCTGCCTCCTGCCCCCAGGGGACCCGTGACAATATCCGGGGACATTTTTTGCTTGTCACAACTTGGAGAGATTGCTATTGGCATCTAATGGGTAGAGGCACTAAAGATGCCGCTGCTAAAAATCCCACAATATGCAGGAGAGCCTCACTCCCTCCCCCCCCAATAAATATCCACTGCAGCCACAGTGGAGAAGCCCTGCTCTAGTGGACACCTCAGAAAGTGAGACATCACAGCCAGGGAACCACGAAACCTTTTCCAGTGAGTGAATCTCAAAAGGCTGCCTAACGATTGGTGCAGAGGAGGGACTCTGAGCCAGTCTGCCTGGGTTTCAATGCTGGGGCCGCCAGGTCCTGGTTGTGCCTTCTTGTGCATTTGCCCCCCTCTCTGTACCGCATTTTTCTCCTTACAACAGGAGGATGATAATAGTACCTTCCACAGAGAGCAGTTATGGGGCTTTAAATGGGTTAATAGTTCAAAAGATTTTCGTACAGCATCAGGGAGCACTAATGTAAGTGTACATTTCTTAAGTGGGTTTGCTTATCTCTGCAAAAACGTTTCAGGGCTTACAAAAGGTTATGGGAAGTAAAGAAACATCCTCAGATTCTGAGCTGCCACAGCAAGAAGAGTGAGTCTATTCCATCTGACAACTACGTTCTTTCTTTCCAGTTCATCAACCCCAATCAGAAAGCCACTGAGTACAGGAACCCCCTTCACAGTGGCCTCAGCCCACAAAAGGTAAGCGCTAAGACCTCGCCCCCTCCACTTTCTTTCCCTCCTTCCCCAGCAAAACTAGTGACTATCAGCGCCGTTCGTTAGGACAGAGTGGGAAACACAAAACTGCACAGGGACAAAACCCACCCACTTATTCACAGACTCTCACGCAGCCACCCCCACAGTGGATGTCTGCAGACCACTAAGCCAGACTGCACTCACGGGGCTGCGCACAGAGCCTCCCTCCTCTTGGAACCGCCAGACATGGTCAGGTGGGGCGCCGTGGATGCAAAGGGCGCTGGAGAGAAGCCCATGGGCACTCCGGGGCTGGCATCCTTGTTAAATTCCATCTCGGCACGCACACATTCGCGGGGAAGGCCGAGAGGGACTGGGACAAAGAGTAGGGGTCCCCGTGGGGAGCTTAGGCGTGGTTGGGGGAGATCACTAGCCACTCACCTGGCCGCGTTCCCTGATCCACCTGCCACCCAGGGGAGCAGCAGCGGGAGCGCAAAGGCCCAGGGCAACGGCATCTTCACCGGGGGCCTCCCTCCGCTGCTGTCGCCTGCTGCTCCTCCTCCCGCCCCCAGGGAGGGCTCAGGACAGAGCGCAGGGAGGACCTGCAGCTTCTTCTCTCTGTTGCTCTGCGTGTGGCTTCCACACCTCCCCAGCCCAGTCCTGCGGGGGCAGGGAGGGAGGCAGCGGCAGGGGGCGCTCGCTGGCCCTGGAGAGGTGGGGGCGCCCTGGCCAGGCCGCCGCAGCTCCTCTGCGGGTGAGGCAGGGTCCGTAAGCGCGAGGGAGGGCGGGGCGGGCCATGCACATCTGGCTGGGACCCGCCTCCAGCACCGCTCGCTCATCCTGTGCGTGGTGCTCACCAAGCAACTTACCCCAGACTCAGTTCACTTCACGGCAGTTGTATCGCCATCTATTTCAGACACGGGCAGCTTTCAGTGATACCTGCCCTGGAGGATTTCAGAATGTGGTTGAGAAGTCAAAGCGGGAACTGAGCATGCCCGTTCACAATGACACTTCTCCCCTATTTCTGTTTAGACTTCCACACTGGTGGGTTTTCACCCACAAACTGCAACTCATGGGCTGCTGGAGCTGGAAAGCCAACTCCTGTGCAACCCCTTCCTTTGACAAGTGAACTCATTTTTGACAGCTTACTCACATGAAACCACCAGACGATATAGTAATATAGTAACCAGTGCAGAAATTAATGGCAGTAACACAATATACTATTAGAGTTCAGAGAATTCACTTGGGTACTTCACTTGTTCTTTATTTTGATAACTTGTTATACTAGAATGAGTGATTAGTCTCTCCTTCATCCCCTCCCTGCATCCACGCTGTTTGTCTTCATGGTAGGCAGAGCCTATGGCTCCACACTTTGGCTTTGACCTTGACTGTGTGACATGCTTTGACCAGTGGCATTACACTCAGTTCCAAGCCTATGCCTTAAAACACCCAAGTCTCTATCACGGCCATGAAAGGAGCATGCCCCAGCTAGTGTCATAGCTCAAGGAGAATGAGAAACAGGTAGAACACAGCTATGCGACCAACTTGCAGACCGAGAACTTAGAGGAATACCAGTCGTCAGGCGTAGTGTATATCATGAAGGTCAGTGGTACCAGCCAAGCTACCAAGGCTTATTGTGATGATGTGTTACACAAGCTACAGCTGACATGCTTGTGATCTGGTGTTAGAAATAAAATAAAGAAGAATATGGAGAAAGAGGAGGTTTGTCTTGATTATAAGCTTCATTCGCGGTTTTATAATGAGATTGTGAACCCTGAGGGGGTGGGGGTGGGAAACAGCTCCCAAGAAGGGTTCCTCATGGCTAAAGGAGCTCATTTTTTTTTTTAAACAGAGCCCTGCAGCCATTTCTAAGCAGGAACCTCTCACACAAGTCATGGTTCACGGAGAAGCCTGCACTGAACTACCCACCTCTGCATGAAACTGCCTGCCTGCACTGCATCCCTGCCCTCTGAGCCAGCCCTAATAAAGGTGTTCCTGGAATCCTATTATAACCAATAGCACTGAGACCTTCACCATCCAATTGGAGCTGGGGCCAATCACAGCAGTTCTATTTTGACCAATCAGGACAGTGCCTTTTGGACCAAACTGCGAGAATTTGGAGTCCTCATGGATGCACCAATCAGGGATCAAGGGCAGGGACTCCTGTCCATATAAGCCAGCTCCCCTCCTGCTTGGGAAGCACACTTTCACTTTCCACCAAGGATGAGCACTACCTCTCCAGGGCTTGGAACAGAGCAGAGCTGTCTAGGCAGAAAGAGGCCTGGCCCCAGGGCTGCCTCACAGCCCTGCTATTTCACAATCGACCTGTTCCACAGTCATGCTGTATCATCATCGAGCTGTTTTGCGCTGAATATAGTTTCCTTCTTTACCGCACCCCAAATTGGGGATTCCTGTTGGCATGGAATCGGGGCCAGTGACCGGTTGACAGGTTTATGCCATCATTCCAGCCAATGAAGTGTGGTGAGGAAAAGTCTCCCTGCAGCTTCCTGGTTTACACCAGGGCTGCCCTTACTAATGTAAGCCATGTTGAATCTTCTGTTTTACGGCTGAAGGTGTCCTAGTGGATTCCATATGCCTGGTTGGTAACCAGTTAGGCCATTGAGCTATTCAGAGCCAACAGTGACAGGCATTGTCCTAAACACTCCGCAGGCATCAGCTTCCTGAACACCCACCCCGTTTCTCATCTTCTTACCACGTTGCAACTTCAGATGTCAAATGAGCCCCATGAAGAAGGTAGCAAGATGATCTCGTCGAGGCTGTTACCAAAACCCTTTGAACTCTTCATACCATAACTGGTCTTATTTACTGAAAATAGTAAAATTAAAAGGAAAGAATATAAGGTGTGAACTGCATACCTGCCAATATCCTAACGCAGATGGAATATAAAATTTCTCTCGGGTGGGGTTTGCCCACAAGCAGACTCTGAGGCAAGGACTGAAGTGTCAACAGTTTGTTCTGGAGGAGCGGAGATCCCTTGCGGGGGGAGAGTGGTAGTGAATCTTGGGCACGAAGGCAAACAATAGCCGGTGTGGATCAAGGTGTCATTGGGGTGGCTGCAGCTTCATGCCGCTGGGCACCTCCCAGAGCCAGCCTAGAACATGCACTTCCACGTGATCTCATGTGAAAGGCCAGGGAGCTGGGGTATTTAGATACCACCTCCATTCAGTCATCGCCTGAAGGTTTCCACCAGAGTGCTGGTCCTAGCACTTCTGCCTGCTGCGCTGAGGGCAGAGAAGAATCCCACAGAGGCTGACTACTGACGTGTTCCTGGCGCTGTCCAGCCTGGGAGGAGGCGGTGGGGCTTCACATTGGCGGCTACCTCATGCCCAGCAATTCAATTGAATTGAAAAGTATGGTTGGGCCCATACCACCTCTTCCGCAACAGTCAGCTCCAGATCACTCCCTCCCCCAAATACACCACATTAAAAAAAATTCCTAATAAAACATGAGCCTAAACGGCGGGGGCCATCCTGCTCTCTTAGCCTGAGCTGTCAAGGATCAGAGGAGCATCTTGCATAACGTTTATCTGTCACTTTCCAGCTTTACTTTCAGCATCTTGAAGCTATTTCTGCTCTTCGCTTTTTTCAGAGCTGACTTCCCTTCTGTAGGCTTGAAGGAGATGATGAACATTCTGACAGGACACTTCCAGAGGAGGTCAAACGCTCCTCAGCCAACTTGTCTATTATTTGGGGTCGCGGTGGGGAAGAAAGTGCCATGAGGTAGCGTGAGGAACAGAGAAGCAACCTGGAAATGATGTGTTGCCAGGTTGGGTACAAATGGCCAGGCAGAGGCAGGTGCCTTTCATAATCACCTTGGCGTGGCTGACTGAAGGGAATTACTCCTTAGGGTGCCCTCCTCCATTCTACAAAGGAAAAGCAATCTTTTATCGGAATCTCGTAAAATCATCCACACCTTCTACAGGGCGAAGTTTTGTTCTCTAAATCTATTTCCACTTAGCCCCCCCTCCCCCGACAGCCCGCGTAGAACAGGTATGGTTGGCTATTTTGGTGCTTTCTGAATATACACACATCACACACATATAAAACATTTGATGCTTAAAATGTGCCTGGCACTGAGATCCAAAACTTATATTGAAATATCAGCACCTGAAGCAAAGCACTGTTGGATGAAAGAGCTGGATGGAACAATATCTAGGCCAGGGTTTTGAATTTCAATACAAATTACTGGGAGACGGGGAGAGACTTGTTAAAATGGAGATTCTGATTGTGTAGCTTTGGAATGAGGCCTGAGTCTTGATTAGTACAAAACCCCCCAGTGATGGTCACGCTGATTGTCTGAGAACCTCTTAGGGTGATGAGGTCTAGAGACCAGCTGGACCAGCAGTTCTCAAGTTTGGCTGCCCAGTGGAATCATCTGGGAAGCTGTGAAACTACTGATGCCTGGACCTCACCTCAAGAGATTCTAATGTCTGGACTATGACTTGGCTGGGGGGACGTTTTGAACATCCTCAGGTAGTTTCTGTGGAGAGCGAAGACCAAGAGCCATTGATCTGGACAAACTCTGACCTCTTACAGATGGAAAAATTCTGGTCCAGCATGCGAAGTGCCTCGTCCAAGGTCACACACAGGATGAGTTCACCTCTGTGTGTTTCCATCATGTAGTCCTCCCTCTCAGACTTCATAACATTTTCCCTATCATTACTACGCAGGGAGACCATGGCCCCTTTTTGTCATCTTCTAGGTTTATTGTAGCCCAGCAACATGCTCTAGAAATTGATGTGTTTTTTTCCCAGTCTGTTTCTTTTCATTCCTTTTTGTTTCATGAAAGGAGGCAATGAAGTGTGAGATTTTCAATGCAGACACTGCTACATTCTGTATGGGAAGGTGTATCCTGAGATATAAACTGTTTTTCTGTATTCTGTGCCTGTCAAGGATCCTGTTCTTAGAGCTGTATCGTAGAAGCAAAATCCCAACCACGTCCAGTCTTCCTTCTCTTCCTCACCCCGCCTTCCTTCCCTCCCACTTTGTCCTCTCCCTCCATTCTTGCTCAAACATTTAACTAGAACCTACAAAGTGCCAGCCCTGTGCTAGGCAGTGGGGACCAGTTGGTGGAAATGTGTCTACCAGATCCTCGTTTCTTTTTCTCTCTTTGGTAATCTGGGCTGGACAACTAACACATATATTTTTAGAAAGTCTTGTCTTCTTTAACGTAATGAGTCTCCCCACCTCGTGGGGAGAATCACTAAAATGAAATTAAAAGAGAAAAAAATGACACCTTGATTCATTTCCCCTCCAAGATTTTGCCGGCTTTGAGAACTCTCCACTTTCTCCTTCAGGAAGAAAAAGAAATTGCTATTTGTGGATGATTACTAGAGGCTGGACATTTTATGGAGGGTAGTTATTTATTCTTGACAACACCTATAAGGCAGGTATTAATACACAATTTTACAAATGAGGAATTTGAGGCTTACAGTAGTTAACTATCTCATCGAAGGTCGGTCACCTGTCAATGTAATACAAAGAACATGGCTTTTGAAGTCAGACCTCACCAGAGATTAATTTTGCCACCAAATTTCATTCTTCACAGCAGATTCATAACCTGGTGTGGGGGCAGGGGAGTCAATTCACCACCAGAAACAGTGAATAACATTTTCTATGCAGGTAAGTGTGTTCTGGTGAGAAACAACATGGTGTTCATCTGATTTTTAAGGGAGGCTATGACCCTTTAAATCTTACTATTATGTAGAAAAATCCCCTTGCTATGAATGAAATCTCATTGTGTGAATGTTATCTCCTTTCACTTCTACCAGTTTCTTAGGTTTCCAGCTTAAGGCACTCAATCATCAGGGGCTTTTCTTTTTGTCTCTATTGGGAGCAGATATGGCATGAGTCCATCCTGCACACTTCCTTCCCGTTCTGTGTGTAAATATCCTTTGCTGTTTTCCTGCTCACAGTTGAATGTAATAATAACTTGGCAAAGCTTGTCTATTTATTTTTACCTACATAAAGCCTATATAATGATTTGCAAGAACGAAACCCAGGCAACGTCGTTTAGACAGGCCTTAAAAATAAAGACTCTTTACTCAAATTCACTCCAACTTAATTTGGGAAAGTTTGATTGTGAAATCTGTGCACTATAAAATTGGAAGTACATTTTTGATCCTTCTTTTTAAAAAATAAACATAGTAAAAACTTTCTAGAACAAAATTCTTTTTTCTTTTTTGTTTTTATATATATACTTCCCTATTTTAAAAAAGTTCTCATACCTGGTTTACAGGGTTCTTCATTCCATTGGCAAACATTTGTTGTGCCCACGCAGTCATGTGCTGGACACTGTGTTTGACTGAGATATAAAGATGAAGAAGACATTGTCCCTTGCCCTGGGTGAAAGAAATAGAAATATAGTATTAGAATTAATGGCATAAGTGGTAACAAAAGTACTTTATGGTGGTGTAGAAATAAGGAAGGAAGAAGATAAATTCTTGGTGTTCTATACATTTAAATGTTTGCTCCTGTATTACCCCTAGTTATGAATTATATTATAAAATGATCTGCCCTTGGAAATATTTTCAGAAAAATGAAAAATCTTGCAAATTGTATCTGTGCAGATAACAACTTTCACCGAACCCCATTGTCCTAACTTATAGCTCTGCTACAATTGAGTGAGACGGCATGGTCTGCTCCAACGAGGCTGAGGATGGAAATGGGGAGGTCAGGATTTAGTTCAGAGTTCTGCCACTAATTTCCTCAACTTGGGTAAGCCAGTTCACCTCTTTGGGCCTCCCTTTCTACATCTATATTATGCTTGCCAAAGATTCTGGATCCTTAAGTGTCTTTCTCCAAAGTTCTGTGATTCTAACATTTTCTTTGGCAGGAAGGTGGGGAGAAAATCAGCTATGACCCAAAGACTGTATGTGAGATGGGAAAGTTGGGTTCATTTCAGCAAATAAGGAATCCTGATTCAATGAATAAGTGGATGGATAAATGAGTGAATGAACCGTTTCTTCTATTGTAGCTGAGATCCATCCTGGTTTGCTTCTAGCTCTGATTCGACCTTGTACACATACACATGAATTTCTTCATTACTCACTTGGTGCAAGGCACCATGCTTGGAGTTGGTGATCAGACATTCAGAACATTAGTGTTCCCCAATCATTGTGACTATCTACAAACCCACTGCACATTTCCTAAACACCCTCAGGGATGGTGCCGTCCTGTTCAGAAGCGCTGGCCTACCACGATGGGAAGCTTTGTCCTATGGGTTATGTGAGCCGCTGGGGGACTTTGAACAGGGCAGTGACACAATACATGACCATATGTGAGTTTGATAGCGCTGAGTCCCCTCCAGAGACGATGGATTGAAGGCCAGAATCAGAGGTCAGGAGGCTGCAGTGACAGTTCAGACAAATGGACCTGCACTGCACTAAGGTAGCTACAGCATTGATGGAGAGGAAGAGAACCAGTGTAGTAAGGGGAGAGCAGAGGGAATAATCCAGACCTTGGATGTGAGAGCCAAACAGTTTTGTGATCTTGAACTGGGTGACTGTGGGCAAGTTGTTGGGCCTCTCTGTGCCTCAGGCTCCTCATCTTTAAAATAGAAGGTAATAGCCCTGGCTGGTGTGGCTCAGTGGATTGAGCACTGGTGTGTGAACAACCAAAGGGTTGTCGGTTCGATTCCTAGTCAGGGCACATGCCTGGGTTGTGGACCAGGTCCCCAATGGCGGGGGGTGCACAAGAGGCAACCACACATTGCTGTTTCTCTCCCTCCCTTTCTCCCTCCCTTCCCCTCTCTCTAAAAACAAATAAATAAAATATTTTTTAAAAAGAAGGTAATAACGTCTACCACATAGACATGTTAACCATTCATATAAAATCTCCATGAAAGCTGGGACTTTGTCTCTTTGCTCACCCTTGTATGCCTAATGCCTGGTACCATGGCACTTAGTGTTTGATGAATGACTAAATGAGTATTCATTAAATGGATGGGGCAAAAATGAAAATCATCCAGAAAAATACGGCCAGTATTATGATACACATGTACTGAAATTTCTGTGCTTCCCCAGACCAGGACCTTGCTAGTGTTCTGTAACCTCAGGCAACCATCCATAGGATGTCTCAGTCCTTATTCTCAAGGGCTCTGTCTCTCATACGCCATTCCTGTCCATGTCTTCTCTACTGGTTAGGGTCCTGGCAGGGAATGGCTAGATGAACACGAAAGATTTTTTTCCCCTAGAATAGAGCTGGACTATATATTCTGGACTCCAGGCATTTACATGGGATATGCTGGACAAAGGGATCATTCATGTCCCATAAGGGACAGAGCTGGACAGAGTGAGGTTTCATCATGATATGTTCAGAGTGGCATGCAATTTAAAACTTATGAGTTGTTGATTTGGGGAATTTTCCTTTTAATATTTGCAGACCACAGTTGACGGCATGTAACTGAAACCACGGGAAGCCAAACTGCAGCTGAGGGGGGACCACTGTCGCTGCCAAAGGCTGCTTACCTTGCACGTCTGCAACATTTTATCTGAGGATTTTTTAGTCACTGACGACAGCCCTAAACCATTGAAGGACAGGGACTTGGTGACTCAACATCCCAGCCACCTTGCCCCTTGGAAGAACTCTGAGGCATGCCCTGCTGTTGCTCAGGGTTCCCCAGAGGGATTGAGCTCTGGATGCCCCGAGCGGAAGTGGCTTGACAGCTTATGCTTGTTTGGTTTCCTTCTCCTCCCTGTCTCACTTTCCCCTCTCTTTGCCAATATTTCCTGCGATCATCTTCCAAGTAACCTACTGGCATTCCCCTCCTTGCCTTTGGGGAAACCCCACATAAGATGCCTACATATTCTAGTAGAAGCAGTTTCCATACAAACTTTGAGTTACATCTACTCGCACATTTGGGAAGGGAATCTCCTTTCAAGTTCATTTAACATCAATTTTGTTACTTGCGTGAGCTCTGAGGTTCCCAATGGCCACATTGAGCACAGTGGGGTACTTGGCGTTTCTTTCGATGGGTAAGTGGTCATTTGGCGAGATGCACCCAGGAGGTAAAACCTGTAAGCCTGATACTAAATTCATCGCTTGGTCACAGCCTTCCATTTTACTGAACTTGTGAACATGTGGGGTCGTTATTTTGTCTAGTGTGAAATTTGTATGGTGTGAAAGTGAAGAAAACATTTCTTACATTGTGTTCTCAGTACAACACAAAACACTGTAAATTCCCCCAGATGACAGATTTACTATGTATGTACATTCTAGCTTTTCCTTCTTTTGTCCAACTCCAGGTACTGCTTGGATGCCAGGAACAAGAATTCATGTAAATAGGAGCTTAGGATAGAAACACAATATGATGCTTATTATATATTTCCAAGGCTGCTATCTTTGCAAAACAGAAAAGAGAATGCATAGTAGTATTTTGCTGGTGTTAAATAAGCTTCAGATTATGAAAATAAGATATCCCCTGTTTGCTACTGGGCTCCATGAAGATACGCTAATTACTAAAACATTTTAGATGATGGCATGTATTCAGGAACTAACAATACAACGTAGGTCTGCTGGAAATATTCAACTGTGCATGACATTTACTGTTAAAAAGTTGATTTTGTTTGCGCTTTCACTCAACAAATGTTTACCTAGCATCTACCTGTGGGACAAAGCAGAGAACAAGAGAAAACTCAAAGAAAGCTTCCTTAGAAGAAGGAAAAACAGACAATAAACAAGTAAATAGATACACAAGCAGTAGAACTTATGCTTTTAGTTATGGAAAGATTTTTTGAATAAGCTGGACATCCTGTCTTTTTCTTAATGTGCTTTTATAATCACAGAAAAACAAAATTGGAAATTTATGTGAAGCCGCTGGTCCATATTGGGGTTTATACATCATTTAGTTAAACCACATCTGTTTTCTAAATCATATCTTTCAAAGCAATATTTTTAAATGATTTCTTAAAAATAGGAAAACATTCTTTTGGACAAATGGGAAGGAGTATTAATTACTGCACGTGTGCCTACAGATGTGACATCGGAGCTCACGTAAAACGGCCATGCCAAGGTTCATATCACTAAATCCTGATGATCAAGAGGCCATCCACGTCAGGAAATGCAGAGAAAGAGCGCAAGCACAGACTCCTGCGAGAAAGCAGATTTCCTCCTTACGGGAGAAAAAAATGCCTTGATAGGAGTTGTGCTGTATTGTTGAGTTTTGCTTCCAGTTTGGGGTTCTAAGTTCAGAGTCTCCTTTTGCCCTGACTGGTGTGGCTCAGTGGACTGAGCGCTAGCCTGCAAACCAAAGGGTTGCTGGTTCGATTCCCAGTCAGGGCACATGCCTGGGTTGTGGGCCAGGTCCCCAGTAGGGGGTGCGCGAGAGGCAACCACACATTGATGTTTCTCTCCCTCTCTTTCTCTCCTCCCCTTTCTAAAAATAAATAAACAAAATTTTTTAAAAATAAAAGAATCTCCTTTTCTCTGTTGTTCTTAAGGAACTGAACCAGAGACATGATCAAAACCTGCTGTTGGGTATCCCCGAAATCAACCACATTACTGAGGTGCAGTGTAGCTCGGACCTCATCATTCTGAATTTTGATCTATTTTCCTGTCATGAGAGAGTCCCGCACATGTGTTTGTGAGATCAAATATAGGTGGACTTCTAAGACTCAGAGATCAAGATATCTGTCTAAATAACTGCTACCAGTGCTTGGCAAAGTGAATCGTTGGAACGTGGTATTTCTTCACCAGTCCCAAAGGGTCAATGAGAGTACTTTCAGGATGTGAGGCATTTAGAAAGCCTGTATTCCCACTTGAGTGTAAGTGCGAACAGATATGAGATACCACCTTTGAAGGAGGTGGGTCAAAGCCTGCCACCCATAGTTCATTCTCTTCTGGTGCCTTCCCCTTTCTGTCCAATTTAAATTGATTCCAGGCCAACTGAGAACTTCGGTTTCTATTCTTATTCATAAAGGCATGGGCATAAGAAATGGTGAATTATAAGACAAGTTTTGGAAAACAAACTTCCAAAGAAGTAGATTCCATTTATCTGGTCTCTTCTACCTTTATTTTCTGCTGACTTTGTGTTTATGACACAACATTTCAGAGGTAGATGGGACCTATAATCACGTGGAATGAGTTAAATTTCTGTTTCTTCATATCATCAGCTGTAAAATAGGAAGAAATACCTCCTAGGGTCATTGTGAACTCAAATGAGTTAATACAGGCTTAGCCTGTAGAGCAGTGCCTGGTACAAGGTAAGCACCCACTAAGTATTAGATGTCATGGGTTTGGAATTGGTTTTTACGAGATGTGGCCAGGACCCATGACTTGAGAGTGGCAACTAGAGCTTCAGACCCCCAGCCCTTACCACCACACTATGACCCACCTTCAAAGCTAACATTGGCTTTGGAGTTTGAGGGTCAAATACAAATTAATCTCCCAGTTATATTGTTGATTAGTACAGAGGCATGCCTTTTGGAAGGCCTAATTCTCTGCATGATGACCAATAGAAAGCCTGTATGTATCGCGAGAATTCTGCTAATGCTTTCTAACATAAAAAGCTTATTTAAAAGACACCCTGTTGGGCCTCCTGTTTTCTACAATAAACCCACTAAGTTTATTTTTTCTTCAACCATGTAAGATCTTCCACACTCACAACCACAGCAATGGGAAAACTCGTGAAAAAATATGTTTTGTCATATGGTGATGTAGAGAAACCTCTGTACTGCAATGAAAGGCAATGCACTGTTTAGATTACGCCCTTCCTGGTTTTCTGATTCTGGCCTTTCATTGTTTTTGAGCTATTTTACTGCAAGTTGTAGATGGCTGGTCACAATGCAACATCATTTATACCTATAGACAAGTTCTTCAAGTCCACTGGAGGCTCAAGTGACCTCCCTCCCCCACACAGGAAAAGGCCCTTTGCAAGTTCATGGAAACATTCTTGAGCTCTATATGTATCTGTTCTTTGGTTTCTCCTTTGAACTAACTGGTGATATTTTACTAGTTCCCACAGTAATGCGGTATAAAATCTTTAATATGGGTTCATCTTATATCTTTATGAGAGTCACAATTTTGCCTTTTTGGAAAATTATCCCTTAATAGTGAAAAAAACCAGAGCTAACAGATATATAGTTTAAATCTCTGAAAAATGTAAATATATGTAGGACAAACTATTTTTTGAAGTACTGGTTTTCTTTATTTGTGGGCACTGGTTTAATAACTTAAACATTCCCAGTTGATGTTGCTTTAGTCTTCATTACTTTCAACAACTTGGATTTCCAAACCAGTTTGGGTTTTAAAAAATTCTTCTTTTGATTGTTTTCCACCATTTCAACATGTAAAAAATCATTGTCAGCTCCCAGAATGCACAAACACAGGCTGTGGGCAGGATGCGGTTGGACCGTAGTTTTCTGATTCCTGCTGTGCAAAGATCAGTCACCCCACGCAGTCCCGTTTATACCCGATTTCTGCCATTTCACATTTCCACACCTTGGCAGACCAGCCCTGATGTGTGACCTGAAAACCCCATTTTCTCCTCAACTATGTTGAGT
>VMDR010017490.1:0-20045 GCA_007922815.1 Macrotus californicus
TTCCTTTTAAAGTTCTGTCCTAGAGACTTCCAGCCAAGATGGAGGCATAGGTAGACACACTGTGCCTCCCCGCACAACCAAAAGAAGGACAACAAATATTAAAACAAAAAAACAACCAGAACGGACAGAAAATCGAACTGTATGGAAGTCCAACAACCAAGGAGTTAAAGAAGAAACATTCATCCAGACCGGTAGGAGGGGCGGAGACGGGCAGCCAGGCAAAGAGGACTCGCAGGAGAGGACTCATGGCAGGGTGGCAGCTGGTGGATCAGGGCAGGCAAGGTGCAGCCGGCAGACTAGGCGAGGTGGCTGTTGGCAGACCAGGCCATCCCACACCCACGTGTGGATAAACCGGAAGGAACAACTGGGGAGCAAGACAGACTCCGTAACCCAGAGTTCCAGCGCAGGGAAATAAAGCCTCAAACCCTCTCATTGAAAACACCTGTGGGGGTTGAGGCGGCAGGGAGAAACTCCCGGACTCACAGGAGAACTCGTTGGAGAGACCCACAGGGTCCTAGAGTGCACACAAGCCCACCCACCCGGGAATCAGCACCAGAAGGGCCCGTTTTGATTGTGGGTAGTGGGGGAAGTCACTGCAAACCGGCAGAGAGCAGAGTAAGCGCCATTGTTCTCTCTCGGACCCCTCCCCCACAAATAGCGTCACAACGCACCAGCGTGGTTGCCCCGCCCTGGTGAACACCTAAGGCTCCACCCCTTACTACATAACAGGTGTGCCAAGACAACAAAAATGGCCCAAATGAAAGAACAGATCAAAGCTCCAGAAAAAATACAACTAAGCGATGAAGAGATAGCCAACCTATCAGATGCACAGTTCAAAACACTGGTAATCAGGATGCTCACAGAACTGGTTGAATTTGGTCACAAATTAGATGAACAAATGAAGGATACGCTAAGTGAAATGAAGGAAAGTGTACAGGAAACCAACAGTGATGGGAAGAAAACCGGGACTCAAATCAATGGTGTGGACCAGAAGAAAGAAAGAAACATTCAACTACAACACAATGAAGAAACAAGAATTCAGAAAAATGAGGAGAGGCTTAGGAACCTCCAGGATGTCTTTAAACGTTCCAATATCCGAATCATAGGGGTGCCAGAAGGAGAAGAGGAAGACCAAGAAATTGAAAACTTATTTGAACAAATAATAAAGGAGAACTTCCCCAATCTGGCAAAGGTAATAGACTTCCAGGGAGTCAGGAAGTTCAGAGAGTCCCAAAGAAGTTGGACCCAAGGAGGAACACACCAAGGCACATCATAATGACATTACCCAAGACTAAAGATAAAGAGAGAATTTTAAAAGCAGCAAGAGAAAAGGAGACAGTAACCTACAAAGGAGTGTCCATAAGACTGTCAGCTAATTTCTCAAAGGAAACCTTACAAGCAAGAAGGGGCTGGCAAGAAGTATTACAAGTCATGAAAAGCAAGGACCTATATCCAAGATTACTCTATCCAGCAAAGCTATCATTTAGAATGGAAGGGCAGATAAAGTGCTTCCCAGATAAGGTCAAGTTCAAGGAGTAAATCATCACCAAGCCCTTATTATATGAAATGTTAAAGAGACTTATCTAAGAAAAAGAAGATAAAAAATGTGAACAGTAAAATGACAACAAACTCACAGTTATTAACAACTGAACCTAAAACAAAAACAAACTAAGCAAACAACTAGAACAGGAACAGAATCACAGAAATGGAAATCACACAGAGGGTTATCAGCAGAGGAATGGGTGGGGAGAGAGGGGGAAAAGGTACAGGGAATAAGAAGCATAAATGGTAGGTAGAAGATAGACAGGAGAAGGTTAAGAATAGTATAGGAAATGTAGAAGCCAAAGAACTCATATATATGACCCATGGACATGAACTAAAGAGGGGGAATGTGGGTAGGAAGGGGTGTGCAGGGTGGAGGGGAATAAAGGGGGAAAATGGGACAACTGTAATAGCATAATCAATAAAATATATTTAAAAAATAAAAAATAAAGTTCTGTCCTAGGACCTGGATTCTGTTAGCACCCTCCTTGGATGTGACAATAAGACACCAAACCACCCAGGAGAGAACCAAACAGACCTAGGTTCCAGTCCCAAACCTACCCTTTTATTACTTATGGAACCTGGACTAAGTTAACTGAACCTCTCTGAGCATTTACAAAGTGAACAATCATACTTTCCTCACACACCTGTGGTGAGAATTGTATTTAATTCTCTGTAAAACATAAGACCATACAATGAGCCTTCTGTATATTGTTTTTCCTCCTTTAAATCCCACGCCAGACATAACATGAAGATGGGCAAAAATAAGAGGGGAAAATGCGTTTGACAGGCAATGACAATGGTACGGGCAACAGTAGCCAGGTAGGCTCTTTGTGCCTTGACTGTCTCCCCCCGTGGCAGCTCAAAAGCAGGGAAGGAATACTCTCCCACTAAAAGAGAAACTTTACTTAATCACCATCCTCCTCTCCATTCTCCCAATCTCCATCCTAAAAAGCCATTTAACCCATCATAGATATATCTTTCATTCATTCATTCATTCATTCATTCATTCATTTATTCAACTCCATAAAGCATGTTAGATGGTGCTACTCAAAATATGGTTCACAGACACGTGTACAAGTTAAAGAGCTTGCACTAGAATGTAAATCAGCTATGTCTGGAAGCACACACACTGTTTAGTTCCCTATTCTTAAGACTTATCAAGAATAGTCAATATTTTTTTCATAGCAAGACTTTCTCAGTGAATAAAACAGTGTGTTGATTTACATTCTGGAGCAAACACCTTATTCCATTCTGGACCAGTAAAAAAGAATTCACAGGGCAATTTTGAATAGCACTGTCTCAGAGTATCCAGTCACTAATTACGCCTCTTTGAATTAATCTTAGCTCATTGATTTGCGGACAGTTGACAGCAAAAGACTCCCCAGTAGATTCGTGTCAGATAACAAACTTCCCAAACATTTGCGATGGAGCTTGGGCAGTTGAAAGATAACATCACATCTGACCCGGCAGATCTGGGCCTCATGCTTTTGAAAACACAAGTGTTCTATCCCACAGAGATAGTGAAGTGCACAGGCCGCTCAGAATGCTAACCACAAGCCCGGTGATGAGCACCTTGTGCAGACGGCATTCCACTGCAGACTTGCCAGCAAAGTACTCAGCGCACAATTTAGCCAGAAATGAAGGGTGCTGGTATTGATGAAAGAGAGAGATTGCGTATGGCACAAAATGTTGCCAGGCTACGCAACAAATGTTCAGGAAATTACTTCTCAGATCCTGAACATTTCAAAAAATATTTTTGTTGCCACTCTCACTATGACGCTTTTAGATGATGAGTCTTAAGAATTGGGAATGTTTGAGATACACATTTCATCTTTTTGTGGCCATCACCATTGTCTGGCCACATTTTGTTGAAAATATGGGAAATGATTTTAACCAGCATTAAACTGTGGCTATCCAAAAAATCAAATAAGGTCCCATAGGGACTGGAATTTTTTCTTTCTTTTGAAATGTTAATCCTCGCCCAAGGTTATGTTTATTGATTTTTTAGAGAGAGGAAAGGAGGGAGGGCAGGAGGGGAATGGAGAGAGACAGAGACAGAGAGACATCGATGTGAGAGAGAAACATCAATCAGTTGCCTCTTGTACGTGCCCTGACCAGGAATCGAACCTGCAGCCTTTTGGTGTATGGGATGAATGCTCCAACCAGCTGAGCCACCCAGACAGGGCGGGACTGGAAACTTTTAGAGTAAAATGAAATTATATAATTTAAATTTTGGCAAGTTATTTTTAAATGTACCTATGGCACAGGAGCTTTGCATGTGCCCAAAGAGGGCTATGGGAGGGTTGTCCATAAGAGCAAGAAATGGAAAGCAACCCAAATTCCATCAAATGGTGAATGGATAAATAAAACTATGGAGCACCCATATAAGGCTGTAATCAACCATTCAAAAAAAAAGAGATCAATCCATATGTATTGGCATGAAAAGAAAAGACATTTTAAGAAAGAAGAAATAATTAAGATATCAACTCAAAACATCCTGTTTACATAAAAAAAATTTAATCCACCTACAAAACAATTTCTAATTGTGCATGTATATAAATATATAGAAAAAAGGAATTGAAGAATATCTGCCAAATTGTTAAAAGTGCTTTAATTCTGGGGAGGGGAGCATGTAGTTCTTGTGACAAAAACAGAGAGAGAGGAGAAAGGAAGGAAAAAAGGCCAGCTGGGAGGGAGAGAAAGAAAATTATAACCACAACAATCTACATACTTAAATAAAAACCATTTCGCCTCTGAAAAACTAATGGTTGCTTGTTATCATTACCCTCACCATCTCCTTGAAATATTGGCTACAGCTGGATCCAGGTCTTGACTTGCCACCATTTCCTGTGAAACTTGGATATTTCAGAGAATGCTCTCAAACCCCTGCCAGCTTAACTATTGAGATTTATAGAAACCCCTGTCTGTGGTTACAGATTTTAGTTGTCCTACCCAGAACCACACCCACCCAGATCCCTAAAAAAGAAAAACCTGCCCTCATCCCCTGCTGAGAACTTTCAACACAGCTTCCCGACCAACTCAACACCTCAAAAAACTAAAAAAACATGACTTCAAAGTACTGACATCTGACAAGTGTGGCACAGTCTCATAGAGCTTGTCACAATGTCACCATTCCTCACATTTCTGCGTGGGGAGACATTGCTTTATTTCAGATGCCCAGGTTCTAGAGGAAATGTTTGTCTGAGGTAGAAAATTATTAATGTTCAGTAATAATGACAGCTAACATTTACAAGCTGCCAATTTCTGCTTCAAGTGCTTAAATGTTATCAGCTCACTTCACCCACAATAATCCTATGAGCTAGGTACTATTATTATCCTCATCTTACAGATGAGGAAATTAAACAGAAATGTTAAGGAACTTGCCCAAAGTATGATGATCAGTATTCTCATCCTCATGCAAGGAGACCCATGGTCAACCCTGACCTACCACACCAGCCCCAGAGGTTCCGATTTACTAAATGTTGAACTGCTGCTGCAGATTCACAATATCTGAAGGCTAGTCTTCAATCATTCATTCAGAAGCTCCAGCTGGGGCAGTTGCAGGTCTAAGGATAAAATCTGAACTCATCCTGTGTCTGAAGCTGGGACAGCCCACAGTTACTCATGACCACAATCTGGACCTGTCTTGATGCTACCGCCAAGCATACAGAGGGCAGCTGAGCACTCAGGGTGAAGTCACCTTACCACATACATACGAAAGACAGTCAAGCAACCGTGGGTTTCACCTGCACAGGAGTTCATCTAGTCATCTGGTTTCTCCCAGCTCTCAGGAAGAATGCATGGAATGATAAAAAGATTGATCCTAATCTCTGTTGATACTTTACCCAACCACTACACTGACATAATTTTCTGCTCTGTGTCTACATCTATAATAGTTTCTGATCAAATTCAGGAGTATAAAAGTTAATAATTCTTCTTTTTCACTCAGCAAGCAACACTAGGCTAAAAATAGAATCTTCATTCCCTACGTGATTTGCTACTATGAGACAGTGTCAGTAATATTTCAGAATCAATTTCAGCAAACCACATACAGTACACTGTATAGCTTCAGGTACAGCTGGATCCAGGGGTTCAAATAATGTCAGAATCTGGTATCTCTCCACTCTGCTTTATCAAGTAGGCTTTCTCCTCAAGTATGTCCCTCCACAACTTCAAGTTCAAAGGCACTTGTGTGCCTCTTTTCCAGTCACTCCTACAAAAGTCCCAGAACTAAAAATGAAAAAAAAAAAGAAAATGAAAAAATGTAAAACAAAAAACAACAACAACAAAAAGTCCCAGGACTGTTTTTAACTGGGCCTGACTGACTTGGCTTGAGTCGAATGCCCATCCCTAAATATATCACAATGGCCGTAGAACTGTATGCTGCGATTGGCAGGTGTAGATCCCAGGCAGTCCTAGAGACTAGAGAAATGCTGGTTCCTCAGAGGGAACTCAGGGTTAGGTAATCAGAAGAACTGGGATGGATGCTGGGCTGGGCGAGCAAAAAACCATGGCAGTAGCACTCAGAGCGTGGGCTCTGAGATGTGCGGAAGAGTTTTGTATTAAGTAAATTTCTTCGTGTACATTTGTCCCCCAGAATAAAGAGGAACAGTAAAGGGGCATTTTGGTCCTTGTTATGATTGTGGTAGAAAAAGCTGTCTTTAAATGCACTATTTGGAAACACACAGAATCATTTTATCATTATATTTGGTCCAGAAATTAGATTCTATTTCTAATCTTGTGACAGAATGGTTCTTCAACTCACTGTAGACCAATTCATTCACCTTCGTCCGTTCACATGCTCATGCATTCATGCAGTCTAGAAAATGTGCTAAGAATCTGCCATGTGGAAAGCCCCACGGGTCACCCTCAAATAAATGACACCCTTGGCAGGTGAGTCTTGTCAGCAGTGTCCCATACTCTCTGTGGACTGTGTTCTTCCCACCAGCCCTGGGAAGGAGGTCCATGGTGCTCGTGACATTTCTGAGAGAATAAAACAAAAATGTATCCTGGGTGATTTTTAAAAACTTTTTATAATGGAAAGTTCCAAACAAAAGTAGAGTATAACAACCTGGAATGCACCGTTACCTAGCTTTGACAATTATTAATTCTGGACAATCTTGTTCCACCCGTGCCCCCACTCACTCCACTCCTCTGATTGTTTTGAAGCAAATCCCAGATGACGTATGATCTATAAATATTTAGCATCTATTAATTTTTTTGGACAAAGCCATTATCATACCTACAATAATCCCTTAATATCAAAATATCCAATTAGTGTTCACATTTCTCCAATTGTCTTTTTTCTTCCTCTTTTTTAATTATAATTTGTTTACTTCAAATAGCACCCAAATAAAGTTGAACATTGTAACTGGTTGATATGTCTCTTAGATCTCTTCTAATCTGTAGATTCCTCTATCTCTTTTTATTTATTTTGTCTTGAAAAACATTTTTTAACCAAGACTTTTTCCTACACAACATGACTGGATTTGAAGGCTGCTTTCACGGTGCTTTCAGGGCAGGAAGTTGATGGCCAGGGCATCAGAACACGCCGAGCACAGTGAGCAAGGGCAAGAATTCTGGAGCCTAACGGCCGGGGTCGTGCCATGGCTCTACCTCTTGTTAGCCACAAGACTCAACCTCTCTGTGCCTCAGTTTTCTCATCTGTAAAATGAGGGTGACAATAGCACCTATCTCATTGGATTAATGAGGATTAAATGGCCCAAGGGATGTACAATAATTAGAACAGTGATGCTTGGAATACGGGAAATGATATATTATTAAACAGATGAGGAAATTGAGGGGCAGCGAAGCTGATTCATGCCACTGGTTTGATACTGTTTCAAACCACTGGTAAAGGAAGGCTTTCGTAGTGAGCATCACCCTGACCCTGACCGGGACAGCACTGCCATCCTGTTGTTAAAGCACTGGGGTGATGTTAGGAAACTTCCCAGGCCTCAGGCTCCTGTTCTGCAAAACGGGAGAGTGGGAGATGTGTCTAAGAGGACTGAAATGCCTTTTAGGAGAAATCCCAGCAGAAGATGCCCTAGCAAGCCTTGCAGGGGCGACCTCCAAGTCACCACAAAGCAGCACCTCCACAAAGCAGCACCTCCAAATCAGTACCAACCACAGCACCTTCAGATTCCCCGAAGGAGCATCTGCCCATCCTGCCAACAGAGAACCTGAGTCACCGCAGGCCTCCAGGGATAAGCCTCACAGCGCCAGCCATTGCTTCCTCAGCCTGACTCAGGGGCCAGGCCTGGTACCCACCACTCCCTAGGCTACCTGACTCATGTAATCCTGACTCATGGAGGCCCTAATGGCAGCCATCCACATTACTCACTGTGGCTGACCGTGTGAGGGGAATGCCTCTCCCAGACAGGCATTCCGCAGCAGGAGACTAGCCTCATTGGACATAACCGTAGGCGCAGCCAAACGGGACCTTCATCACATAGAGATGAGTGAGGACAGATGCAGCTGATCCACCCTCAGGCAAACATCCAGGTGAGGCCTCGAGGGTGTGAAAGGCTGTCCTGCAGAGCGGCCCACAGAGCTGCAGAGGGGCAGCTGGAACAGTCCAGCCTTTCTGAACACTGCTGGGTGCAGGTTTTTCCCTCTCAGGCTGCTTGTTTCCACTGCAGTTCATATGGAAGGATGAGTTATATTATCACAGTTTGAGCATCTAAAATAAATACTATTTTATTATGACCATTTTTATGATATTCAAACCTAGTATCTTCAGAATTTGTGCTCCCTGAAATTCTAAACACATTTTTGAACCACCTGGAAGGAGGGCAAGGGAGACTGATGGAAGAAACAAAGCAGGAAAGTCACTATGAGATTCTCCCCAAAATACAGGTGTTCAGCCTCCAGTTCAAAGACAGGCTGCCCTGAGATGGGTGTGGTAGGTACTGGGCTCACAAGCATCTGTCTGAAGTATGTGTGTTAGAGGCAATTCAATGCTCACAAACCAGCCGAAAATTCCTAAAGTCATAGCACACATCTCTGGTCAAGGTACTCTGGGCTATGCCCTGCGTTATCTACACACACCCAGACTCCTATTTTTTCTATTTTAGGAGGATTTGGTTTTTCGTCTGTTCATACGTGCTTGTGCCCTAAACCTGCAGAGCAGCACGTATATACATGAAAGTGAGAGACAAAGCATATGGGTGTGCATTTGTCGGGGTTCTCTGGAGAAACAGAACCAGCAGGATGTATAAATAAAGAGGGGGAAGTTTATTTTAAGGAATTTGCTCGTGTGATTATGAAGACTGGCAAGTCCAAAATCTGCAGGGTCCACAAAGCCTGCCAGTCTGGAGGCCAAGGGAAGTGCCAACGATGCAGTTCAAGTCTGAAGGCTGTGTGTTACAGCTCCTTCTTGCTCTTGCTCAGAGGACATCAATCTGTGGTTCTCTTCAGGCCTTCAACTGATTAGACAAGGCCCAACCACATAATGGAGGCAATTGCTTTACTCAAAATTTACCATTTAAAAACATTAACCTCGTCCTAGAGCATCCTCACAGAAACATTCAGAATAAAATTTGACCCGATATCTGGGCACCATGTGTCAGCCGAGTTGACACATAAAAAATGGTCATCACAGAGTGCAGGTGGGAAGAGACAGAAAGGAGATGAAACTGTCCTGAGCTCAGATCCAAAGGGCAGGGTGTGCCAGAGATGAAGACACTTTCATCTCTGAGATGAAGAGCAAGCCACCCTCTTGCTCTCATGTCCCTTCTTAATAGGTCCTTGCCAGACAACAAAGTACTTGAACTCTTGTGCACAAGCAGAGACCATTCTCTTCCCCCCTCTCCAGACATTCCTCTACCCCTGTATTCCAGACCAGTTATTGAGTTTCCTATATATGAGGCACTGAGGCCACAGCTGGAATTAAGACTCAGTTCTTCTGTATACTTAAAAACAGTTAAAATGGTCATTTTTATGTTGTCTATTTTATCACAATTTAAAATTTAAAAAAAAAAAGCCCTGGCTAGTGTGGCTCAGTAAATTGAGTGCCAGCCTGCAAACCAAAGGGTCACAGGTTCAATTCCCAGTCAGGGCACACACCTGGGTTGCAGGCCAGGTCCCCAGTAGGGGGCACTCGAGAGGCAACCACACATTGATGTTTCTCTCCCTCTCTTTCTCCTCCTTTTCCCTCTCTCTAAAAATAAATAAAATCTTTAAAAACAAAATTTTTAAAAAATTAGAAAGACTTAGTTCTCGCCATCAAGGATCTCAACAAAGCACATTTTTCATGCAGGGGCTCACCCATGATAAGACAGGGCAAGCCAGAGAACCCAGAGCCCTTTCCGTCAAGAGAAACTGTGCTCCTCTCACCTGCTCCCCTCGCCCTTTCTCTCTCCTCTGAGCAGAGCTGCTCTGGACATAGGAGCCATCCCACACACCGTCGGTCGGGCTGCGAGCCAGCTCCTCCTATTGCCCAGGTGTGCCTATCTCGCTTCTCTAGTCCTGCTACTTCCCAGGACTGCTGCTCAGACTAATGACTTGTCTGAAATGTTAGTTTGTCAGTACTGGGTCACTAATGTGCTAATGTATGTTTTCATCCCATTTTTATTGATGTAAAAAGCAATATTATAATAGCATTTAAAAATTTAACCATAACCTCACCACCTGATCACATCCAACCACAGCAGTCAAACCTCAGACCAAAACCCTTGCTGTGATTCATGACCCCCCCATCTCTCACACCCTCCTTCTAATTCACTGGGAAATCCTGTCAGTTCTACCTCCAAAATATGTCCAGAATCTCCCTATTTCCCACACCTCCACTGCTACCACCCCAATCTGAGTCACTGTCACCTCCCCCCTACACCACCACTGTAGTCTACTATAACTGGACTGCCTGCTTCCACCCTGCCCGCACCCAGCAATCTGTCCTCCACGAGTGGCCAGAGTTGTCTTTTCAAAATGTAGGTAAGATCATGCTGTGCCTCTGCAAAATCCTCCAGTGGCTTCACATCATGACCCATTGCTCCTTGACCTCATCCTGCTGCGGTCCCCCTGGACTCACTCTGCCCAGTCACAACACTCTTTGTGGTTGTATGTTCCATGGTGAGCCTGCTCCTGTCCCAGGACCTTTGCACTGGCTGTCCCCTCTGCCTGAAATGCTTTTTCCCCATAAAGCCACATGAACAGCTTCCCCACGTCCCTCAAGCCCCTGTTC
This sequence comes from Macrotus californicus, assembly GCA_007922815.1. NCBI lineage: Eukaryota > Metazoa > Chordata > Mammalia > Chiroptera > Phyllostomidae > Macrotus > Macrotus californicus. The sequence goes on from VMDR010017490.1 coordinate 10,730, forward strand.
AAACATCTTCTATTTAAAACTGCAACACCCACCAACAGTTTTTACCCTTATTTTTTATTTTTTCTGTAGCACATATTATAAAATATTGTAACATGGTAGCATAGTCTACCATATTATATAATTTACTTCTTTGTCACAATTATTATCTACTCTCTGTCTCCATCCCATTGGAACAGTAACTGCACTAGGATGAGTATTTTTTGTCTGTCTCACTCATCAGGAATAGTGCCCGGCACATAGTTCAATAGTTGTTGAATGAATGGTGAAAAAAAGCACATATTCACAGAGCAACACTCTCCAGTCCCAAATGCCCTGCCTCTCACCCTGACGGGTGTGGCTCAGTTGGTTGGGCATCATTCCACAAAGCACAATGTAGCCAGTTCGATTCCCAGCCAGGGCACATGCTTGGGCTGTGGATTTGGGGTACATGTTTCTCTCTCACATCAATGTTTCTTTCCTTGTCTTCCTCCCTCCCTGCCCCTCTCTCTAAAAATAAATAAATAAAATCTTAAAAAAAAAAAACAACTCTGTGCTTCTCTGGACTCCAAACCTGGAAGAACATGAGGGACTTTTCTCTAAAAAGCTCAGAGAGCTTTCTTAGACTAATGTTCCTTCTGTGGTGAAACACACCACTACAGGGCATGGGAAGCTTTTTATCAAGGAAACCCAGACACAGACCCAGGACCCAGTGAAAGCAATAAAAATTCCATCTTGGTTGATATTTGGTTGGAACAAGGGCACACACCAAGAGGTGGTTGGATCGCATGACCCTTCGATCACCGAAAACTATTTCCACCCCCCCAAAAAAGCATTATAAATATTGCTGTATTTGTAGTAATCCCAGCCATTTAGTAATAAAAAGTTCTTTTTCATTTTCCAGAGGAGCCTCGATTGGCCTTTGCCTGTTGACAGGCATTCTGTTTAAGTGACACTTGTAGGAGATTGGCAAGGACACATCCTGGAGTAGGAAGGTCACATGACACTGTAGGTGTAATGGACACAGATCAGGGTCACTCCTCTGCCAAAATCCCCCGTGACCCAGTCTCTGTTGCCCTCCCCCTCGTCCTTCTAGCAGCCAACCACTCTCTCGCTTCCGCAGACACAAACGGCCAACCAGAGTTCTTCGCCAGGGCCATTTCTTAGTGGTGCTGGCCAGGTAGAGCTTCTTTCCTCACAAACTGTTAAACCGCAGGATGGAAAACAAAAGTCCATTAAAATAAGAGTATAAATTCATGAATTAAGGAGTAAATGAATGAATGGATGGATTTTTAAATCAAAGTAAACATACACATTAGAAGAAAAATCTCAGTTCTGAATCCCAGCCCCACAGTTCATAGCTGAATCTCTGAGACAAATGTAACTCCTCTTGAGTTCTATATCACCTCCTCACAAAGTTACTGTTAGAGAAACACGTAACACCAACCGTCTGTATGGGCCCCTCCCCTAACACGCTGGACCAACCACAATGACCCGAAGCCATTAGAGCTTTCTTGACCTTGGGAAGATGGAAATCTGAATCTCATTGATCAGCCTTCAGCTAAATGATACAGTTATGGTGAATGGAATTTTAAAGTATATGACTGAAAAGATATTTGTATCAAAAAGTTATCACATTCACAATAAGCTTTCAGAAATATTTCCTTTTTTAAGTTAAAGAAAGATTTTTGCACATGAATTTGATAGCCTGGTAACCTCACAAAAGCTTCACTGATTGTATGTGCTGTTGAATGCATGATTTCCCTCCATACGTAACACATAAATAAATAAGATGTGGCAATTCTTAGTTACTCTATACATCAACAGTAAAGAAATATGTAAGGCTTTTCTGCCAAATAAAGAACTTAAGAAATATTTAAGAATTTGTCCTTTTTGAAGTTGCGTTTCATTATTTTATAAATTTCAGGACAAAGATGCAAATGGGAAAAATGTGTCATTTGCTTTTGGTATTTATTTTCATCCATGTTTAAATTGGAAGCGCCTTAAAAATCCAGTATTGAAAAGAAAGACAATCAAAAGAAGTAATATAAATGTCCATCAGCTAAAAGTTTGGTGAAGTAATGCACAGCAAACCCATAAATTGAACTCTGGGGGTGGAGAAAGAGATGACGTGGACCTGGCGTCATTGGCAGGGCAACGTGTTTCCACGCAGGGGCCAAAGTGGCACCTGAAACGCACCCAGTGACGTAAAGTCACAGACTTTGCGCTCTGCTCCAGAGCCTCCAGCACTTCCTCTCTCTCAACACTCAAAACCCCTATTGCTATTACTCGGCTAATATTTAACGTCCCTGCCAGACTGTGTGCTCGATGACAGTGGGAACCTTGTCTTTAGCCCCCGCACCTAGACACTGGCTTGGCACATGACACGTGGTCGGCAGAGGCCTGTTGCAGCTGGGAAGTACCTTCATCTGAGGAGAGGGGCTTGAGCTGGATGATCCCCACTTCCTTTCCAAACTGCTGACAAACTGCCCGTTCAATCCTCTGCTCTAGCACTTTGCCCAGGATTATCATCAGGCCTGTGGGATTTGCCATTTTCTAGATTATGAGTGTTTGCCTTCTTACTCATTTTGGTTCTCAGTTTGCAGAGTCTCCCTAGTTAGACTGTCAGCTCTTCAAAGCCAGGGACTGCGTTCTGTGTTGTTCATTCTGTAACGCCCAAGAAAACATTCTGCACAAAGTGGAGGCCTTTTGAGTGACTGAATGATTTGGCAGGAATCACCTCCTAAGAGAACTGGAATTGGAGTCAGTATAACTTTATAACAAGCCAACCCCTCCCTCCCACGGGCCAGGCACCGTGGTTGGTCCTATGTCAGTCACCTCTTTGGTTCATCACCGCCCTCTGAGGGAAATACTGCAAGTCCCGTTCTACAGATGAGGCACCTGAGCTTCAGCAGCTGTCAGGGACTCACCCTGGGTCACCCAGCTAGTAAGAAAAAGAACTGAGATTGGAGCTAGTTTTTGTTTTTAAGATTTTATTTATTTTGCCTTTAGAGAGAGGGGAAGGGAGGGAGAGAGGGAGAGAAACATCAATGTGTGAAGGACACATCAGTTGCCTCCCACACGCCCTCAACTGGGGACCTGGCCTGAAACCCCAGCATATGCCCTGATTGGGAATCAAACAGGCAACCTTTCAGTTCGCAGGCTGACACCTAGTCCATTGAGCCACACCAGCCAGGGCTGGAGCCAGTTCTTTGTAACTCCAAGGCCCACACTTTTAATCACTTGCGACCATCCCTTCCACTGCCCCGGTGGTTGACAGTCCTTCTTTCAGGAAAAAAATGGGTACAGATGTATCACATTCATCTTTTTGGCAACTTGGTGCATAAAAAGGAACCCTGGAAGGGCCCCTCTCTAAGTTAATCTCCCCAGACTTGTGTGTTTGTTTAGACAGTGACCGTGAAGGCTATTAGGGAAGATAAATTTCTGCTGCCCTTGGCCCCTGGACAAAAGCAGAGGAGAAGAAGCCCTAAACCCTGATCTGAGGCCTATGAACAACCTCTTTCAAGTGCCCGGGTCAGGAAGCCTTTAGACTCTAGAATAATACACACAAGCAGAAAAAGGCACAGACAGTGGAGAAGACTTGAGGGAATTACTGTAAAAGAACAGGGAAGGCGTGGTTGTCTAGAGTCTGACCCCAAGGACGGATGAATGATGTTTGGCTGTCATAACAAGAAGCTTCTGGTTGATAAATACTTTCTGGCACTTCCTTGCTGATTTCTCAGCCTCACACCGCAAGCCCTGACCACTGCGGTCCACTGTGCACACACACATTACCTAAATCAGGCTCCTGGTGACTCACCAGCTCCCCTTTAAATCAGGGCTGGGCTCAAGGCAGCGCCTGCTCAGGGCAGAAGCCATGGCACGAAAGCTCTGCTTCTCCTACTGGCCGTTGGTCTGCTGGTTGGTGGTAGCTGTGGCAGAAGGTAAGGGCTTTCTTTTCATTCTGCTGTGGGCCCACTAATCAGTCAGTTGTGTGAAAAGACAAAGTCTGGCTCCATGGTTATACTTGTCCATAAACTGGAAATATTTATGTCAGCTTCTACCAGCCAGTATGGTTAAAGAGGAAGAGGCTGAGTTTTATCCTCTGAAGACCTTGGTCTTTGTCTCACCTCTAGCTCTGTGACTTTGGACACACTTAACCTCTCTGATATCAAGTCTCTTCCTAAGTGAAGGGACAGTATTAATAACATGCATTATTCTGGGGGTGGTGAGGACCAAATGAGCTAATCATGCAAGAAAGTTCTTCAGGCTTAAAACGCTATATGAATGCGAGTTACTATTGCTTCAAAGCTGAGAATCTGCCACCCTGGGCTATGGCAATGTCTACTTCTTTCTATCCCCAGAAGCAAAGTCATTTGCATACGGTGGGTGTTTAGTCTGTTTGTCAACTGCTTTAATTAATCACATCTATTTTGCTGTGTTTCGGTGCTCCTCAAGCGAGCACAGATTTCTTTCTCTAGGATTATATTAGATTCCATTGCTCCCCTCTTCCTATTCTTTTTCCTTTCCTCCACTATGAATCTTCCAAGTGGCCTGAGCCTTCGAATGGGTTTACAAATGCCTGAGGAAATGAAAGACAAGGATAGGGAAGGGAGGAAAGGGGGCAAAGAGAGAGGAAGGAGATCCTGGGAGACCTGGGTCTGATGTCTCAGTTCCCCTCAGCTCCAGAACTAGATGCGGTTCAGGGACCAAAGATGCTGGAGTCAAAATGAACCCTTCTCCCTTCACATGCCCCGGGGGGCTTTGAAGGGACCCAGCCAGAACTCAGTCACCCCCAACAATTCCCTGCTTTCACCCACCAACGCTCACAACAGAGCAGAGAACAGAGCTGCTGGACAGACCGCAGGAGCTCGCCCGGTGCAGTCAGTCTCGGCAGGAACTCTGGTGATCAGGGGCGGGGAGGTGGAGCCCACACCTGAGCCCCGCCCCGATCAATCCCAAGACAAGGCCCCCAGGCATCACTTGCTAAAAGTGGCATGGTAATGAGGCCCCATAAAACAGAATTAGCCAGCTTCTTTCCAGAAAATGAACCATTCGTCAGGAAACTTTGTTATGTGTAGCTAAACAGGTTCTACTGAAATTAGAAATTTATTCATGCCTAAAAGAACACCAATTAAAACGTAAGAATTGATTTCTGAACTTGACTTGCTCTGCCCCACTGACACTCAGACTGGCATCGGCGTCCTTCAAAAGTGCCTTCCCTCTGCCCGGGCTGCCCTGGTCCCCCCTCTCCGCTCACTTCCACGTACCCTCGGCCTCAGCCTCTCCCCGTCTCTGGCAGGCCATGGCTGCCTCCTCTCCTGGTTTTCATCTCTGTTTATTGCAATTCTGCTTCACATGATGATGTTTAAAACTATAGTATTGCCAATTTTAAAATTGCAGTCTCTCTCTTTCTCTGACATCTTAGTCTACTTATAGTAATTTGTACATCACCCATGAACTTGCAGCGTGTCTGCACATCTGAGCTCAGGCCATGTTGTTATCACCTCTGCACTTGCCACAGCTCCTAACATAGTAGCCTGCACCCTGCTGAACAACTATTAGACTTTCAGCAGAGAATTGAAGTAGGCCTGTGTAACGCTTTCTGGGCTCTGAATTATTTACCTGTAAAATTAGAGATTTGACCAAGAGAGCCAGTCATTCTGTGAGCCTACAAAATGAATTGAGTTGCAGTTAACCAAGTTAAAATCAAACTGAGTTGAGTCATGAGTTAATTAACTACAGGATTTATATTTCTTTCTGGTTCAACTCCAAAAGCATATGAGAATTTTTCTAACACTCCATGCACCACATAAAGGAAGACTTGCATATTACAAATCAAGTACGAAGCTTGCTTATCTTAAAATCAGCATAGTTCACTATGACCCGGCTATTGTCTGCCCAAACAACCACAGACTACAGGTAATTATATATACTTTTTAAAAAAGGTCTTCTCATCTTTCTTTTTTTTAAAGTACTAGTTGTAGGTATGCCATGAGTTTTATGTCTAGACTATAATAAACCCATTTAAAACTGATATACAAATTCTAAGCAATATTTTGGTTTAACTTTATTTTACTCTAATTTTAAATCTAAGTTATTGTGAATTTTCTAGGACTGGAATTAAATACTCACCAAGCTTTACAAAAATCCACAGAAAGTAAAATTCAGCATCTGCCTGGCCATTCATTCAGTTTATCAGCTATGAACTGGACACCACTCTAAGCCAGAACTATTCCAGGTGCTAGGGACATAGCCGTGACCAGAAAGTCAGTAGTCCCTGTCTTCATGGAGGTCCTTTGTAACAAGATCAGTACCTTTACTCCTATCGATAGTGCACAGAGCTCATGTATAACGCACAACCATTTGGAACCAAGAAAACGGGGTCCCTGCTAACAGAATCTTTCTGTAACATTCCAGATGAACAATAACAATAGCTATACCTACTAAATGCGTACTGTGGGTCAGGAGTGTTCTGAGCACTTATCTCGTTTCAGATAACACAACAAACCCATTAGACAGGCAGTACAAATTTCTTCATTTTACAAAGAAGGAAAAGGAGACTCAGAGGAGCTCAGAAACCCGTCTCTGGTCACAGAGTTATTACATGGCAGAGCTCAGGAAAACTATAGCCCTAGAGCCTACGCTTTTAAACACGATGTTGTTCTGCCTCTCAAAATGTTTTTAACTTGCATTTAAATATTTGACCTACTTTGGTATGAAGAAGGTTGCAGAAGAGCTCTGTCTTTGACATTGAGAGCTTTGGGTGGTATGTCAGTATGTCACATAATGAGAACTATTTGCTTATTAGCAATCACATTATCCCTGAGAGACAGGAACATGGTAACTTTTGCAATTATAGGAACTGAGATTTCTACCAATCAATGACTTCTATTCTAGACACTCTGCTGGGGATGAGGTCTATAGGATGTGGTCAAGTGGATATTTCAGTGGAGAAGGAATATAACCTCTGTAGAGTAATGGTCTGACTGATGAGGATTATGAAAGTAGACTCACAGGATGCTATGGAGGCATACTGCATACTGCCTTAACACAGCCCCAGGGTGAAGGCCTCCATGAAGAAACGAGACATGAAATCTGCATAGAAGTGAGCCAAGCAAAGATGGCAGGAAATGGTGCTCCAGACACCTGGAAGCAAGTTTTCTGAAGCCTATAACCATTGATGCGTTTTGCCAAAGCACCTTCTATGGAGGAGGCAGTCAGATTCAAGCAGATTAAACAGGTGGGGGAAACGGAGCGAGAAGTGTTCGCACCTCTCTGCAATGAGAGGAGTTCATGGCAGATCACCAAAGCTTTCTCTCTGAAAAAGGAAGCTAAGTAATCCACTTAGAAAGGTAGAGAATTTTCCAGAGAATTCTTCAAATAAATGAAGATGAATGAGAAATTGGAAGTGACTTTGAGAAGAGTAGTAAAGATTTAGAAGGCAGTGGAAACTGAGCATAACCATGATAAACAAAAGAATTAATGAGCAGTATTGAGTAAGTCAAAGCTGGAGACTAAGAATGGCATCAACTCACTTACTCAGATAGGCAGCCTTCACCTTGTAAGGAAACTGTGACAGTTTCCCAGATCAACCCCTATGGCTCCCACATTTTGGAACCCTGGTGCTAGCCAACCAGTGACCTGAAATAGTCACCATGTGTCTAGTCTGCTGGAAGAATGTGGTTTGATGTGGTCCTGCACACATTCTTAGGTTGGTTAATGGGACAGGCATGTTTGATCTTGAGCCCTTAGAAATTCCCAGAAGAGAACACTGAACACTGCTGGACATCTCAGAATCAGAAAAAAAAGCAGCCTAGTGGGCTCCAAGCCCCCACTGTCAGCTGGAGGGTATGGAGAGTAGCCTTGGGTTTTAAGAAATGAGATAAGCACAAGGGTCGACTGGTAGGTCGGTCGGTCGGTTGGTTTGTTGGTTGGTTTGAACAACTGGAATGCAGCTTACTGAGTTGCAGAGCTCAAGGTCTAGCTAAACCTGATAGCAAAATGTCAAGTGCAGATGAAGAGTAAAGCTAGCCTCTCCCCGAGCAACCAGATCCTCGGCAGAAGGTTTTCCTGCTACAAACGTTCAGAACTGATCTAATTACATAGGTGGAAAGAATGAGTAATGTGGGATTTAATCATCTTCTGTAGTTTGAAGTGTCTTAATCTAGTTTCAGTGATAGAATTTCAATACTCAGTAGCATGGGTGGTCTGGAAGAAAGAATCAGTATTTCCTTCAAGGAACAGACATTCATTCAAGTGAGCTTTTAAAAAGAGTAGAACTGGGATGGAGGCGTAGGTAGACACCCTGTGCCTCCTCGCACAACCAAAAGAAGGGCAACAACAAATATTAAAACAAAAACAACCAGAACTGACAGAAAATCGAACCGTATGGAAGTCCGACAACCAAGAAATTAAGAAAAATACATCCAGACCGGTAGGAGGGGCGGAGAGGACACGCGTGGCGGGGCGGCGGCTGGCGGATCCGGGAAAGGCGCGGCTGGCCAGGAGAGGTGACGGTTGCGGCCCGGGCATCCCACTCCCTCGTGAGGATAAACAGGGAGGAACAGCTGGGGAACGAAACAGACCCCACAACCCAGAGTTCCTGCGAGGGGAGGTGAAGCCTCAAAGCCTCTGATTGAAAACTCCTGTGGGGGTTGAGGAGGCGGCGGCAGCGGGAGAAACTCCCGGCCTCATGGGAGAGCTCGTTGGAGAGACCCACAGGGTCCTGGAGCATACACAGCCCTCCCACCGGGGATCAGCACCAGAGCCAGCACCAGAGGGGCCCCGTTGGACTGTGAGTAGTGCGGAAAGTGACTGGTAACCGGCAGGGAGCGGAGCGGCCGCCATTGTTCCCTCTCGGACCCCTCCCCCACAAACAGCGTCACAACGCAGCGACGTGGCCGCCCTGCCCTGGTGAACACCTAAGGCTCCGCCCCTTACTACGTAACAGGCTCGCCAAGACAACAAAAATGACCCAACTGAGAGAACAAATCAAAGCTCCAGAAAAAATACAACTAAGCGACGAAGAGATAGCCAACCTATCAGATGCACAGTTCAAAACACTGGTAATCAGGATGCTCACAGACTTGGTGGAATTTGGTCGCAAATTAGATAAACAAATGAAGGATACAATAAGGCAAATGAAGAAAAATGTACAGGGAACCAACAGTGATGGGAAGAAAAACAGGACTCAAATCAATGGTGTGGACCAGAAGAAAGAAAGAAACATTCAAGCAGAACACAATGGAGAAACAAGAATTCGAAAAAACGAGGAGAGGCTTGGGAACCTCCAGGATGTCTTTAAACGTTCCAATATCCGAATCATAGGGGTGCCAGA
>VMDR010017491.1:0-20059 GCA_007922815.1 Macrotus californicus
TGACTCAGCAGCTGCAGACCACGTGCTCCACTCTCCTGCCCAACATCCAAGGGTTACCGCAAAACATCCAAGATCAGGCCAGTCACTTGGGGGTGATGGCTGGAGACATCTACTCAGTGTTTCGCAATGCTGCATCCTTTAAAGAAGTGTCTGATGGCTTCCTCACTTCTAGCAAGGGACAGCTGCAGAAAATGAAAGAGTCTTTAGATGATGTGATGGATTATCTTGTTAACAACACACCCCTCAACTGGCTGGTAGGTCCCTTTTATCCTCAGATAACCGAGTCTCAGAAAACTCAGGGTTGAGGTGCAGAGAAGGACACAACCAGCCAGAAGGCCCAGCAACCTGAGTGCAAAACACATTAGTCCTGACCCTGTCACCAGTGCATGGTGCAGCCAGCCAGATGACACCTTCTGTTATATTAAAATTAACCCACTAGACAACTCTGAATTGGGGAAACAGCTAGCTAGGAAAAGGTCCCTTCATTGTAGTCATTTCCCACGGATTAAGATCTTTAAAGTTTCTGGCATTAGCAGATGAGTTCTTTTGCTTACCTGGCTGGTACGAAAAGATTGATAGACTGGTCAGAGCCTAGTCAGAGGTCACAAAAAGTTCCGTTGCATTCATGGTCTCATTCTGTTGTCACTGTTGCTGTCTGTTTGCATTGAATAAAAACACCTTCATGTGGGCGGTCGTATGAACTGGAGCTGCTCCAGTTTGGTCTGAGCAGGCCTCATCACTGGTTTTGTCACACGCTGCATTCTTGTACAACTTTAGGGCTTTTTGTTTCTGTTTTCTGTTGTTTTCATACAGGAATGCCTCCTGTGAGTTCAATAAAATTCTCTACGGAATAGCTCAGTTTTATGCTATGTGTTCCATGTGCTTTGTGTGTTGCTTTCTTTGAGCTGCTTGGCCTGCATGACAGGGTTGTTCATACACATACATGAACTCCAATGGCCTGTGAGAGGGAATTTGGCAGTGTAATAACATTGGAAGACTAATGTCAAAAATGGAATGTGTGATGACAGGTTTTAAACAAGTGAAAACTAATGTGCATATAAGAATTTTACTGAGTAACAGTTGCCTTCATTTGCCCACTTAATGGACCCCTTGAGAGTGTTTTTAAGCCGGTAGAAGGACCTCCTGGTGACTGACTGCCTTGCTGAAAAGGAACCAAAGCTGAAAGTAGGCAAGTGAGTGACTGTACATCAGTCTCACATACAGGCAGCAGGCATTTCTAGCCAATGGGCCATGTAAACTGGGACCCCTGCAGTGAGATTGCTTTACGTTCAGTTTCAGCTGGACTAACTGTGCTGTCACTGATTTTCCAAGAAAGTTACTGACAGTTGTTGGTAAGAAAGGCTTAGGGTGTCCAACCTTTTGGTGTCTCTGGGCCACATTGGAAGAAGTTGTCTTGGGCCACACGTTAAATACATTGTAATCACAACAAAATCTCATGTTAAGTAGCTACAGTTTTGTGTTGGTTGCATTCATGGCCATCCTGGGCCGCATGTGGCCCATGGGCCACAGGTTGGACACCCCTTAGAATATCACGTGAGAGTAATCAGAAGTAAAAAGACTTTGGATATCTGTAGAAAAGGCCTTGTCTTACCTCCTGCCTATGGTGTTCAGACTTCTAGTCCTTTCAATGTTGATCAACTACTTAGGAAATACAAATCTTATAAAAAACCTGCAGGATGCCAAACTATTTCCAAAAAAGTCATAGAATTTGTGAGCTAGAACTACATGCCCCTGCCTGTCCTTACTATAAGGTTAGCAAAGCTGCCTGCCCTTCAACAGAACCGAAGTCAAAAATTTGTCTCCTCTTTCTGTCCTGGTTCACCTTTTCCCATGAAAACAAGGAAGCAGCACATAACTTTACATGTACTGGTGTGAATGAGTCTATCAAAACTGCATTACAGAGCTAAATCTTTTTCCCCTTGAGGTAACGCCAGGAATCAGTAAACAGGTGAGTTGAATTGAAGGGTAGGGTCTCAGATTCTTAAAGCTAAGGAGCTTCTGGTTTCTGGGAAGATGGACTATCATGATTTATGGGCTTCAGGAATAGAGCCTATCCATTCACTTGCCTGCCTGCCCCCAGTGACTGGCGTTTTCTAGAGCCTCTAAATTTTATTTTAGTTTAAATTGAACATGACCTTGCCCTTCTTTGCCTCAAAACTCCAAGGCTGGTATTTCGTGGGTTAGTCTAATTGGTTGAAAAATTCATATGCTATAGCTTTCTTATCTGAACATAATCTTTTGCTTTTTCCCATCATAAGAGAGTGCCAACTGAGTTGCTTGTGAAAAGGAGATGTTTCAAAGCTACTTTTTATGAGCAAGACAATGTAAGGAGACCTCTTAGCTTCTAGAAGAATACCACTAGCCTTTGCTTTTTGCCGTGAGCTATGCACACTTGTGGTTTGGGCTCTGTGTCTCAAGTCTGACTGTGCCTCAGCGTATTCCATTCTCTTGTCGACATGTCTCAAAATTTCTGGTGTTCTTGCACTTAAACTTTACCGTATAAACTGGCAGTTTTGGTTTAACAGACTTTTCCCCAAGGAGGACAGTTTTTTTCAGGGAAAAAAGCTAGGCCTAGCACAGTAACTGTGACAGATTTTTAAACATTTAGCGGCATGAAGCCTGTCACGGTGTGCCTGAATGTTCAAGGATGTGTTTTCCTTTGGGTGTAATAATAGTATGGACTTAATGGTTTACTCTGGATGAAAAAAAAATCAAGGGAACATTAATATCTTAGCCTTAGTTTTCCATCTGTCATAAAATTAGTGATGCCTCAACAGATGGAAGTGAAGTGTCTGAGGATGGGCTGTCTTTTTCTGTTTTTGCATGAGTGACAAGGGGACGCCATCTATGGGACAATGGCATGTAATTAATTTGCTAGTTCAGGTGTGAGTATATACTATGAGATCATGATTAGTAAAATATTTTCACTTTGTTAAGGCATTATAGATATTAGAGAACTAAAAAAATTAAAAGGGGAAAAAACTGAAATTTGGTTTGCCTGAGATACCTATTTTAGAGTATCATTTAGCTCATGGAGGTGGTAGTGAGGGAAGGAGGAACAAGGAGCAAGGTAGTATTTGTGCATATACCTATCAGGTGTGGAGGGACGGAAAGGAGGGCCTCTCACCAGCCTGACCTTCCTGGGTCCTCATGGACTTGGACCAGGTCAGCTGGGCCTTGTCCTGATCCAGTTTCAGGAGTGACCCAGCACTGAGGCCTGCATGGGTGTCGGTCTTGTGAGATGTCCCTGCTGTATAAGCCAAAGTATTTATAGCTTGTATCTTTTTTTTTTTAAGATTTTATTTATTTATTTAGAGAGAGGGAAGAAAGTGGGAAAGGGGGAGAGACATTGATGTATAACAGATATATCGATTGGTTGCCTCTCTCACGTCCCCCTACTGGGGACTGGCTGGCAAACCCAGGCATGTGCGCCCTGACTAGGAATCAAACCAGTGTGACCTTTTGGTTCACAGGCTGGCACTCAATCCACTGAGCCACACCAGCCAGGGCTATAGCTTTTTTCTTAAAGGGCAACATCTTCATGCTGTAGGTGTCCACATTCCCAACTGTTATCCTATAATATTTCCACAGTAACCATTTTGTAAGGAAAAGATACTGAATCATCCCGCTATTGAGCATCTTAAGTTTTGAATCTGACCTGTAGCAGCCCACTTCATCTGAGTGATAGAGTCCCTGGAAAGGTAATAGCATCAAACTGTTCAAAGAGAAGAATAAGTCTCCTCAGGCTTAAGGTCAGCTTAAGCCTAAGACGTGTTTTATGGTGTCTTTCTTGTTTTCCTTGCTTACCTTTTGAGATTCTGATGCCACTGTCCCATGTGTTAGAAGTTACTGATTCCTGGAAGAAATGGTGTCAACTGGACCCTCACTAGGATAGGCCCAGGTCCTATTTCTGGGGCCGGTGAGGGGTGAAGCCTTGATTACCGTCCAGCTGAGGCTGAACTCAGCTGAGAGGCAGTGGGAGGGGACTCAGGTGGAAAAGGCTGAAAAGGAACTCACACCCTCATTTGGTGCTGAGGTGGCGAGAAGCAGGCAGCTTACTGAGTTTGTGAGATAGCTGAATAATACAATACATCTTAAGATTGTCAATAAGATGAGTGAGAAATGATAGGAAGGCAGTGTGAAAGGCAGGTGTTTGGGGGAGGTGGGACAGAGTTGCTTGGGGTTCTTTTGTGCTTAATTTGCTTAAATGGGCTTACAGATTAGAGAGAAATGGATTATAATATAATGAAAGGCTTTGAATCTCACAGGGGAGACTAGTCTTGATGTAGAATGGACCTTTTAAGTTATCTGTCTTGGTACTGTTTTCATGAAAGTGCTATTTGAGAGAGCCATATAAAAGATATGGAAGCCATGTCATAATATGTACATTTTGAGCTAACACTGACAAAAATCTATTAATAATTGGTGCACTTATTGTTTAGAGACAATGTGAATGTGTAGGTAGTTACATTATTATATGTACTGCATTAAAAATGATTCGATTCAATACTTGAGTTCCTAATAGTATAAGGCATGAACTCTGCCCTGCTGAGAATGTAAATACCAGGAACTGTCCTCAAGAGACTTATAAAAGTCTTAGGGGGAAGCTTGTTGATGAATATTCAGGTCATATATTGGTACTATTTGTCCATCGCCTTTAGTGGCCCTAGGTTGCTAATTTTGAAATTTCCTACCTTTATTACAAAATTAACCTGCAAAACATGACCTCTCAACATAAGGCTGTACAGAGCAACACTTTGAATTTTAAGTTTCATTGACCAAAGTGAAAGAGAACACTAACTTACGTTGTATCTCTTCTTAAGAAAGTAGTAAAGAGTATTATTGACATTTTACAAAAGTAATGAACAGATTCGATTGTACTTTTGTGTAAGTATCAGCGATGAAAAACAGTTACCGTTAAATTGTTTTGATTTCTCTTGGGTATATACTTAGGAGTGGAATTGCTCGTGGGTTATACGGTCAATCTATGTTTATCTGAGGAACTACCAGACTGTTTTCCAAAGTGGCCGCCGCATGTACATTCCCACCACCAGGGTATGAAAGTTCCGATTTCTCTGTATTTTCACCAACACTTGTTATTTAACTTTGTGATTCTGGCTAACCACTTAAATTCTAAATGAATAAGCATTGATCTTGACTAGTGTGAATCAAGTACTTTTTCTTCTTCATTGTCTACTCTATATAGGTTAGAGTAAAGGAAAACTCAGCTAAGGAGGTAGCTAATGTATCTATCAGATTGACTCCCTTATATAAAGTGGCCTGAGTAAGCTCTCAGCATGGATGAAACCACACCGTCTTCCCCGGCCCTTTCTGTCTATGCCGGGAATTAACTGGGAAGACTGATAAAATGCAGATTCTTGGGTTCCACCACCTGAGCATCTGGTGAGTAGGTCTGGAGGTAGTACTAGGCATCTGCACTTTTAAAAAGGAACACCTCCCACCCCACAACCTCTGCCCCCCCAAAAAAAATCATCCCTAGTGATTCTACTGCAGGTGATCCACTACCCACACTTTGAGAAGCAAAGGAAATAGGAAGCAAATGATACTAACTTGAAACAAAAATATGGATAGGTTACCTGTAGCCCCTTCTCTCCAAACAAGATCCTCAGTGTGGGCTCCATAAATGTCTTATTTTAAAAAGACCTACTAGTGATGTATCTGCTTAAAGGAATCAAATACAAAAGAATTAGCATTGACTAGTTGAATATTGTACAATGGGTACCAAGAGTCACTTCAATTTTGTTGTGACAAGTGCCAACCTGCTCCCTAGGCTGAGATTTCTAACCACTTCCAAGCTTCGTAGCTGAGGACAAAACATTGGTACAAGAGGGTCTTCCTACTATAGGGCATGGGGTGTGCCCCACTCCAGCTGTATCAAACTGTTCAGGTAAAGAGAGAGTAAAGCAGAACCAAGATGCTACCGACCCTGTAACTTGCAAGCACATAATCAAGTTGAATATGCAACCTATTTTGCATGGGAAGAGATTCCCGGTAAACTCTCAACAGGGTTGGTCTTACGTATTTGGTGTTGGAGCTAATCATTACCTCTTGTACTATCTATCCTTTTATGGCCCTCTACATAGGAATTACTTTTATACAAACAAACTAAAATTTTAGATTTTCTTTTCACTTCATTATTTCCTCAATAATTATTCTCTACTTCAGAATAAATCAATTGTCCTGATTCAGTGTCATGCTTACCAGCATTGCATTGCACACTTACCCTTACTAATGAATTCAATTCCCATGGATGGTATTTTTATTTCTGTAGTAGCCTCTCCTATCCAGGAGCCCAGGCCACTGCTAGCGTTCCTTTATGCAAACTAGAAAATGGTGCCTTATCCTCAACATGTGTAGTGAGTGCCACCTTCTGGAAAGTCGTGATAAATATGCAAATCAATGAAGTCTGTGACAGGGAAGGTGCATTATTGTGGTGGTTTGGTGAGCAGCCTGCAAAATGTACGCAGGTTCCGGGGAACCCTAGTATGGTCACTTGGTTTTCTTGAAAAGACCGTATTGCTGCTTTCTTGTCCTTTTCAGGGAGGGACTGTGGTTATCTCATGAGTTTCAAAGTAAGCATCAGATCCTGAATTTGGCCTCCCTCACTGACAGGCATTCACAGCACTTAGAGACTTCTACACTCCTTTGATACTCTTCAGGACAATGAAAAAGAGATTTATTTTTTAAATCTGTGAAATGAATTCTGCCACATTTCTAAAAGCCCCTTGAAGACTGTCAGGTACAACTACCACATTTTAAACTCACCATTGGAAACTTGAATAGACTGTGGCTACTACCTCCGAGCTGCCCCATCCTTCCCTGTTTCCTCCACAGTCCTGATTCATGTGGTCCTCCTAAATCATCTTAGGGGCTAGGCGTATTTTTTGGGGTGGTGGTGGTGGTGGTGGTGGTGATGGAAACTTTTCTCCTAAAACCCTGAGTGTGAATTTTCTAACCTTTACAAAGAACTCTATTTTAGCCTACAGGTGACTTTGAAGGTTTTTGTGGATGGTGCTACTTAAAGGACTAATGAGAAAAGCTACTGTTTATTGAGCACCTTTTATAAGCTAGGTTCATACTACCTTTATTCTTCACCTGCAATCCAATCAGTTTGGTACTTTCCTCACTCGACAGGTGAGGAAAGAAGTCATAAAGAGAGTCATGGCAGGGTGGGGATTTAGCCCAGTGTCATTACTCTCAACCTGTGTGTGCATTTTCTGTTCTAGCATGCTAGACCTTTGCTAGAAGAAAGCTGTAGCTTGTTTTCTTGTCTGGGGCCTAGAATGTCCCTCCACCTATAGTTTCTTGTGTTGTAGCTTCCTGTTCCATTTTTACATTTATTAAAAACAAGTAAAGTGATACTGGATGTTAAAATATGCACTAACTAGAAATAATTCAGGAGAATAGCTAAGCCCAGTATGCTTTTAACCTAAAAAGTATAAAATTACAATTGTTGACTTGTCTGGCTGGTGCTCTGAGTCCATTTGTATAAACATTGCTGGCTTTTGTGGACGTCAGGTTGGGTATTATCTTTGCAAAGTGAATATTTATGAGTAGCTTTAGAATGCAGTTTGATCTCCCCAAACTGAAAGCCTCAGGAACAAATGGTGGAAGTTTGTGCCTCAAACCAGGCAATCCTCTGAGCACCTGGGTCTTAGGGAAAAGTGCAGTGAAGGGCACAGTTGGGTGATGGGGCCCAATGACCAAAGCAAGATTATTCTTGTTTGTTATTTTAAACAATATTTTAAGAAATTGTGGTAAAATATGCATAGTATCAAATTTACCATTTGAGCCATTTTTAAGTATACAATTCAGTGGCATTAAATACATTCGCAATATTGCACAGCCATCACTAGTGTCCATTCCCAGAACTTTATTCTCATCCCAAGCAATAAACTCTATACCCATTAAACAGGAACTTCTCATTTGCCCCTCTCCCTCTGTTTTTTTGATGGATGTCTTTTTAGTTTGTTTTGTCTCTGTTAAGTAATCAGGTAATTTTTTTCCTTAGCTATAAAGGTTCCACCCTTTAGTAATTTATTATACCTTACTAATTTTCTGCTTCTAATCTGCTTTTGGCTAAGAAACATTAGCTTGTCAAAATTGTATGTAAAGTAAGAATTCATAGAACTTCTTATTCCTAAAAGCCTTTCCAATGAAGAGAAGAGCTATGACTTGGGAGGCTGTTTGAACTAGTAAAAGACCCTTTGCTTCCTAGACACTTCCCAAAGCGTTTACATTATTGGAAGTCAGGCTTATGAAAAAGTGGAGCATTGTTTGTTTGTTTGTTTTTCAATAACTATTCTAGGAAAGAGAGGAAGGAGGGAGGGAAGGAAAAAAGTAAGGAAAAGATTGAATTCATTCTAGTCAGAAGTTCTGTTATTTCATTCATTGAACCCAATAGCTATTATGCACTGTTGTTTTTAAGAGAATAATAGATAAATAGATAGAAAAATAACCAGAAATGCCTTATATTTTGTATTTTCAAAAAAGGCTTTCATTTAATAAGTCCACCACCAGTCAGTATCCTTTTAAAGAGAAGTTTCCTTAGTGCTTTTATGATATGAGTGAATTTGGGATAAGGGTATAAAATGCCTTGTCAGAAGGCACAGCTCTAGACAAAGTAAGGTTCACCCACATGCAGCAAGTAATGTCTCCATGAGCTCACCTGAAACTGCCAGGTAACTTTATTTGTGTTTGTTTTAATATCTGAGATTCTTCTTTTACAGGTATTTGACTTCACTGCCATAGACTTGACATCTGAGACTGATGAAATTCCAGATATTATAGCTTTGGAAGAAGAGGATGAATCAGATCATTCACATGCTAATAACCCTGAGTCCACTCAGGGCGAATTGTTGAAAAACTAACAAGAAAACACTTCTTTGGCTGAATACAAAATTTGTGTCACATTGAACTACATATTTGCCCATATATTATTCCTGTGGCTCTGGGGATTAGTCTATTGGGGATTAGTCTACTTTTAATACAATCTTTCAAAGTTTAATCATTGAAATGCCTAAAATAAAAATTGGTCTATATAATCTTGAATCATTGTGCAAGTGCTTGTACTAGTATAACAAATGTGTGTATGTTGTTTTGCCTCCCAGGATTCATTTCTGCTTCTCCTGGTAACAGAACCTTTGTGTCTTTTGAGGGGAAGGATGTCTCAGTGGGTATGCTGGTCAAGGTTCTTTTGCTTTCCTCTAGCCTGGGGTGGGCGTATGACTAAAAAGAGGTCAGCTGGGAGCAAGCATATCATGATGGGTAAAGGCTTCGACTCTGGGGTCTAATCTTGGCTCTGCCACTTTCTAGCTATGTGACCATAAAGAAGTTACTTAATTTCTGTGTACCTCAATTTCCTCATCTATAAAATGGAGAAAATAGTAGGTTTATCATGAAGAATCAATTAATTAACATTTGTAAAAACCTTAGAGACATACCTGACACAGAGCAGTATTACTGAAGTCTTAGTTAAGTAAGTTAATGGTCAACGCAGTAGTGATAAGCATCTCTAGTGTCCAGATTGTAATTTTGAAATACTTTTTCCCACTAAAAGAAATTAGGTCTCTGTGGAGAAATCGCTGATTCTAGGTCTGAGGAAATGTACAAAATGAGCTTTGAACTTCTTGCTATTCCTGATAGCAAGGAAGCTAATTTGAAGAGGTTCCCATTGACCAAAGATGGGCGATTTCAAGCTTCAATAAGGATAATAATTTCAAGATTAAACTCCATCAAATGTGAGCCCCATCAAATATTCAAGTATATCATTACATATATAATTGGTCACCTTCAGAAGATGATAGTAAACTAATTCTTTATCTTGGAAACTGGTAAATAAAGGGAAAGAATTTAGCCTTCCTTATACCTTTACCACAAGGTAAACAAATAATAAATGAGGGAAAACTTCTCTCATAAAAGTATTTCCACTCACAAATGAAAAATAAACGATGCCTTACTCAGTGTGAGCTGCTATAACAAATTACTTCAGGCAGAGTGGTTTAAACAACAAGCATTTATTTCTCATAGTCCTGGAGGCTGGAAGTTTGAGGTCAGGGTGCCAGCTTGGTTGAGTATTGGTGAGGGTCCCCTTCCAGGGTGCAGAAAATCAACTTCTCTTTGTACCCTTACTTGGTGGAAGAGCAGAGAAGTGAAGGATACTCCCTTGTGACTTTTTTGAGGATGCTAATCCCATTAATGAGGGTTTCACCCTTAGGACCTCATCAATCCTGGTTACTTCCCACAGACCCCACCTTTTAATACCATCACATTGAGGGGTAGGGTTTAACATATAAACTTTGGGAGTGGGCACAGCATGCAGTCCATAACAAATGACAAATTAGAATTTCAGCATTTTGCAATTACCAGTGAATTAATGGATCTAGCTATTTAGCATTAATATCTGTCAATGGCATGAACAGAGATACTATGTTTTGCCTGAAGATGAGCATACACCAACCATCATCTAGTCTTTAAAAAAAAATTTAAATAGATTTATTGGGATTACATTGGTTAATAAGATTTATATAGATTTCAGGTATACAATTCTATAATACATGATCTGTATATTGCAATGTGTACTCACCACCCGAAGTCAAATCATCTTCTATCACCATATATTTGACACTGTCTTTACCCTTAACTAACCTCCCTTCCCTCTGGTGATCACCATTCTCTTGTCTATGAGTTTTTTGTTTTTTTTTTCTTGTTCATTCATTTGTTACTTTCACTTTTATATCCCACATATGAGTGAATAATGTGATTCTTAACTTTTTCTGACTTGACTTATTTTGCTTAGCATGATATTCTCGAGGTCCATCCATGTTGTTGCAAATGGCAGTACTTCATCTTTTCTTATGGCTGAGTGGTATTCCATCGTATATGTGTACCACATCTTCATTCAATTACCTATCAAAGAACAAGTTGGTTGTTTCTGTGTTTTGGCCATTGTGAATAATGAACATAGGGGTGCATATGTCTTTGTAAATAAATATTTTCAAAATTTTTTCAGTTGATATCCACAGGAGGGGTTGCTGGGTCATATGGTAACTCTATTCTTAATACTTTGAGAAATCTCCATGCTGTTTTCCATAGTGACTATACCAGTTGACATTCCCCCCAGCAGTGAATGAGGGTTCTTTTTTCTCCACAACCTCTCCAACACTTGTTATTATTTGTCTTGTTGATAATAGCCATTCTAACAGGTGTGAGAGGGTATCTCATTGTAATTTTGAATTGCATTTTCCTAATAGCTACTGAAGTTCAGCATATGTTTTCATGTATCTATTGGCCATTTGTATGTCTTCTTAAGTGAAGTATCCATTTAGGTCCCCTGACCAATTTTTAAATAGGATTATTTATTTGTTTGGTGTGGAGTTGCATGAGTTCTTTATATATTTTGGATATTAACTCCTTGTTGGAGGTGTTGTTTGCAAATATTTTCTCCCGTTTTGTTGGTTGCCGTTTTGTTTTCTTGGTAGTTTCTTTTGCTGCACAGAAACTTTTTTGTTTGATATAGCCCCATACATTTACGTTTGCCTTTACTTCTTTTGCCTTTGGGATCAAATTCATAAAATCTTCTCTAAGACCAAGGTCCTTAAGTTTAGTACCTATGCCTTCTTCTGTGTAATTTACTGTTTCAGATCTTATAGTTAGGTCTTTGATTCATTTCGAATTAATTTTTGTATATAGGGCCAGGCTGTAGGTCTAGTTTCATTATTTTACATGTGACTTTCCAATTTTCCCAGCACCATTTATTGAAGAGGCTTTCTTTTCTCCATTGTATATTTTTGGCTCCTTTGTCAAAAACTTTTTGCCCATATACATGTGGGTTTATTTCTGGGCTCTCAATTCTGTTCCATTGGACCGTGTGTCTGTTTTTCTGCCAATACCATGCTGTTTTGATTATCATCACTTTGTAGTATAATGTGAAATGAGGGACTGTGATGTCTCCAGCTTCATTCTTTTTTCTTGGGATTGCTTTGGCTATTCAGGGTCTTTTGTGGTCTCAAAAATCTGATAGTTTTTTTGTTCTGTTTCTTTAAAAAAAATGTCATTGGGATTTTGGTGGGGATTGCACCATCACCTACTCATGCCTGAGTCAGATCAATCCTCTGGATGGAGATGCCAATTTGAAAAATTT
Source organism: Macrotus californicus (assembly GCA_007922815.1). NCBI lineage: Eukaryota > Metazoa > Chordata > Mammalia > Chiroptera > Phyllostomidae > Macrotus > Macrotus californicus. Next base: position 12,185 of record VMDR010017491.1, read on the forward strand.
CGAGGATGCAGAGTGGAAAACGTTGAACTTTACTGTGAGGATGCAACAGTAAAACCTAGGCTATGGGAAATTTTTCTGGTAAAAGAGCCCAAGGTGTTCAACATAAATTTTAAGAAAAAGAGGGATGGAGGGATGGAGGAAATCCTATATATGAAATTATGTTATTTTTAAAAATCTTGGGAAAGACAAAAAAATCCAAGATGAATATAGAAAGAGCAAGACTAAATTATAGTGCATAGGGAAGCATACTTGGGTGGTAAAACTACAGGACAACAAAATTAAGTGATTACTGTAAAACTGACAATAGTGGTTATTTTTTGGCAAAGGGAGAGTGGCTGGGGTTTAATTTTGTCAACATAAGAAATGTCTAAACCTGGAGAGAATTTCTTTAAGAGTTTATTTGAGACAAACTGACATTGTCAGAAAGCAAGATCTCAAAAGCTCAGGAGAATGACAGTTTCGCAGTCTCTTTTATACACCTGGAACATAAGGAACATTACACGAAGGTAGGAGAAAGCAAGGCAGGACAATTTCTGTGATTGGATTATGGAATAGTTAACAAGATTATATGCTGTCTTGGAGGTAGTTGAAATTTATGATGGGTCTGCAAAAGTGGCATTTCAAAGGTGTGTTAACCTCGATGCACAAAGACAATGGACAGGGTCTGCTTAGAGCAGAGATAATCTTTTACTAGGGAAGTTATATAGGCCTGGGTGAGGTGTGACTATGCACCATGATCTGCCCAGTTAGGAATTTATGATCAAATCACCCCATGAGGGTACTTTTGGTTAGATTTATTACAGAGCCTGCTTTTCATCCACAATTTTTTTCCCTAGGTGTTAGTTACAAGGACATTCACTTGTAGTGATATATTAATCTATTTAAAAGAAGCAAATTGGCCTATCTGGTATATGAATCTTGAGTGGAGTGGCACATGGCCCTCCCATTCCCTGAGAACATTCTTTCATCTTTCCATTCTTTATGCTACTCAATATCCACCTAATAAAACTCCATCAAAGTCAGTTTTTCTGTTTGCCTCCAAAGAATGTTAATTGATACAAGTGGCCTTGGCAAATTACCATTAGCCTTGAGATGGGTATAGACAACTCCTTTTTTTATGATGGCTGATATTATAGCATGTTTGTATACTGCGGGGAAGAATTGATGCGGGACAGAGTAGACGACCAATGCTGGAGCAAACTCCTTGAGTAAGAGAAAAGGCATATGATCTATCAAGTAAGTGAAAAGACTGATCTTATGTAGGCATGCCTTTGCTCACCCAGATTAACAGGAGAGAAGGAACACTATGAGGGAAAAAGATTTAGGCAGATTGGTCAACTGTTGATAGAAGTTATTTTTGTGAAACATCTATTAACTAAGAACAAAGGACATCTTTGAGAGTGTGGAGGGAAAAGTAGGTATTAGAAGTGTAGGGGAGGGAAGAAGATATGCATACTCTTGTGGAGAGATTTGGGAAAAATACTAGTAAGGTGGAAAGGGCCTAAGAGCCCACTTGAGTTGTCATGAATTTTGAGTAACACCAGGCATCATAATTGTGTTTAGCTACTAAGCTGCAGATGTAGAATAGGCTGAGAGCTGGATTTAATAGGAACTTGGATTCTGTAAGATAAATTTATTAAAGAGAGAAAGGGGTTAGGGAGCTGAAAAGGTCAAGAAACGAAGAGGCCAAGATATTGGAAGGTCACCTACATGGATATGTTTTAAAAAATATTTTATTTATTTATTTACTTTTAGAGGGAGGGGAAGGGAGGAAGAAAGAGAGGGAGATAAATATCGATGGGTTGCCCCCAGCACGCACCCCAGCTGAGGACCTGGACGGCAACCTGGGCACCTGCCCTGACCGGTAGGGAACCCGAGGCATTCTGTTTTGCAGGATGATGATCAACCAACTGGGCCAGGCCAGTCAGAGGACCTTCATGGGTATTGTGTTTACCAAAAATTATCCCGGGGCAATGTTGGGGGGACGTAATTAAGTGCTAAATCTTCTCAGAATGACGTCCAGCAACCCGGAGGTCTTGCACATGATTTCCACCAGGAAGAATTGAGGTGGATGATAGCCTAAACTTCAAAGGAGCTAGTCGTTTTACTGAGGCAGTAAGTGCCAGAGGTAACAATGAGAAATAAGATACCCACCTCGTTTTCAAGCCCTGGTGTATATGGGGTGTGGGAGAGAAAACAGTCATTAACTGAGAAAGTTCTAGGGTTAACTGTATGCGTAGCGGAGAGCCAGATTTCTTAGAGCAAAAGGTGAAAGTATTCAGCATTTGATACAAATGACATTACTAATAATAGACCTGAGACCAAGAGGTTAGGTGACTTGTTCAGGGTCACACAACTAATGTGAATAGCTCTGGATGGAACCCAGTGCTTTTTCTACTACGCGGAGCCACAGTCCCCCATCTACAGCTTTTATCTGACGTAATAGGTCTATAGGAGCTAAAGAAACCCCACAGCCTTTCAGATCTAAAAGCGCGAAGCGAAGAACGGCTTAAAAGGCCGCTTGCCAACACGCAAGCGCAACGAAGTTGACTGGCTACGAAAGGCACTGTGGGTTTTGTAGTTTTTCGGCTGGGAACGACGGGAAGGGACGAGGGAAGAGCGCATTGCATGGCGGGAGTTATAGTCCGCTCCGCAATTCCCTCCTTCTCCGGAAGTCAGGCGGCGCGCACAGAGCGCTTTGCTGGAAGCGCGGGAGTCTCGGTTTGTAGTGGCTGAGGCAGCTGTGCCGTACTACCGTTAGACGCTCCATTTCCCTGCGACTTTATGGCCATTCGAGACGAAATGGCTCCGGGCTAGAGAGGTGCAGGCGGTGGCAAAGCGGGGGCGTCTGCGACCCTGACCTCAGGTTGCCTGTAGGGAAGGAGGCTGAGGGCTCGGTGGGTCGTTTGGGCCTTTGCTTTCTTCCTGTGCAGGGACACTGCCTAACTGCAAAGATGAGCTTGTCCTGGGTCACCGCTTTCGAGAAGGAGCATCTTTGGATGTATCTGCAGACCCTCGGCTTCGAACCAGGCCCAGCCACCGCTGCCTGCGGAAAGATCGTGTCACACACGCACCTTGGAGTGTAAGGAGGTGGGGAATTGCGGGGCGGGAGAGTCTGATCCTGGACCGGCCGGGAGGGCCCGCCCTTTCGCGGACCTCGGAGGTTTAGGGGTCGAGGCGCTGGCTCTAAAGCCTCTCCTCCCAGTGGCTGCGGGGCTGGTAGCAGAGACTGTCAATTACTGAACCGTGCACGGGGGCACAGTCTGCATTTGGGGCGCAACTGGAGGGACAGCTTAGTCCTGCTTTGTTGGTAAAGCTGAGTGGTCTGTAAAATCGAAGTAGGTACTGGAGGGAAGTGAGACAGTATATTCACACGCCTTTATGCTCAAGGGATCTTTTCAAGCTGGTTGCTCCTTAATTTATAACTTTAACTTTTTACTGAGGCGTCCCACACTTAGCAAAAAGGATATTAAGAAGGTTATTCAGATGAAAAATAAAAGCCCCTTCCCTACTTTACCACTAATGTTATGGTTATAATCATAAATCTAAATATTTTGTTTATATTTCTGTGTCTAAACTTACCAACTTTAGACAGTATCTTGATTTTCCACTATAGGCCAAGAGAAATTTGGGGTACATTGGCTACCCCCTGTTCTCAAATCTTCTTGCCTTAATTACGTTATTTCAGTTCTAGTGGCAGTGTTTTAGTGTGTGTTTAGACCTCTATTTCTTGATATATCAATCTCAAAAATGTCTCTTCGTTCACCACCGAGCAATTCCACTAGGAAGGTAGCTATTATTTATAAGATAATTACACTTAAGCTCACTTACACTTCTCCACCTTTCCCCCACCTCCCACCCCTTCTCCTTCTTGATGGTTTTCAGTTGTATTATAACTGTCAACTGACAAGGTTTAGAGATGTAATTAAGTTTTGTTTGGTAGCTATGTTTAGAAGTTACTATTATTTACGTGTAGAAGTGCTTTGTCTAGGAGTCTGCTAACAAATTGACAATAGTGGGTAGCATTTATCAGGTTATGACATGTGTTAATAAGTACTCCACTTACCTCATATGATTTGATGCCGCCCAGCAGTCTAGTTTTCTCTGCACTGTCAAAGCTGCTGAAACCTCCAGGCCTCCACTGAGAACGGTTCCCATTGCCACTGCATCCTTCTCTTTGGTGTTCTAGCAATCGTAATTTTTTCTGCTCTGGTTTGTCCAATTGTAATCTGCTTTTTGTCTTTGAAAAATTAGTAGCGTCTGACGAGTTCTGGTTCAGTGATGGCATTTTTTTTTTTTCTTTTTCCAACACTGTCATTGATTTTTTTTTCCATCCTCTGAGTCTTTAATTTCAGCAGATTATTTGGAAACAGATGTCCCCTTTGAGATGCTTTAAGCATGAATGTGGTGTCAAATTTATTTTGAAAAATATTTTTATTTTTTATTTATTTAAAGTCACATAAGGCAAAATTCATTCTTTTTCATATGCAATTTTGTGAGTTTTTATGAGCATGTAGTTGTGTAACCAGTTTTCAGCAATTTCATTCCTACACATTTTGAAAAATCGTTCTGGTTACATTACAGAGAATGAATTAGAGGGGGACTCAGGGCATTAGAGTTAGGCGAGCCTAAACTAAAGTGGCAGTGGGCATGGAAAGAAAAGGTGATTCATTCGTTTATTCAACAAATATTAGTTGAATGCCATATTTGACCTGGGAATACAGTAGTGAACAGAATAGAGATAGACTTTTATCTTATAGAGTTTTAGTCTAGTGGATGAACAGCTATCTTCAACAGATATCTTATTAAAAATTGAAATAAGTGTCAAAGACAAGAAACAGTATACTGCGTGAAAAAAATCACAAGTTCGTGAGATTTGTGTTTGTTGAGGAATGGAAATATTCTAAAGACAAAGAGTTCTTTGACATGGATAAGCATGGAAACTTTAAAAAACTTTTTTGGTAGATTTAAAAATTAATTTATTTATCATTATAGTTGACATATAGTATTAAATTGGTTCTAGGTATACAGCCTAGTGATTCGACATTTACATACCTTACAAATTGATTAACGCAGTAAGTCTAGTAACCATCTGTCACTGTATATAGTTACAGCATGGGAACTTTAGTGTTAACTCTATTTTTTAAAATCTCAAGATAGTAGCTTTATGTGTGCATAGGAAGAACACTCACATCTACTTGTCATGTATTCCAGTGATGCACAGCCCAGTTTTTAATTGCCTAACTCTTCATCTAGTTTCTTTTTAGAGTCTGGAAACAAGAAATTACCCAAGTGAGATATTCCTTCAGATCACTGTTGAAAATGTATGCAACATGAAAATATCTCAGATCGCTTTTTTAAATGTTAGAACTGTTTTATAATAGTGCATAGAGAGAATCCCCTTAGGTATATTTTATGTCCTAATGAGTTTTTGTTTTCCTCCTTATTATAATGTCTTCAGTTTCTTCTGAGACCTTCCCTTTATAGTTACTTGGTTGCATTGCTTTTAACTTCTTTTGATATTCCAGTTGTACCCATGCAAATGACTTTTTTTTTGCAAAGGACCTTTTTATACTACGATAGTGGGGGAGCATTTACGATTTTCTATCTGATAACTTCCACAGGTTCTTTTCCTTCTTGAGCGTAAACATTAACTTCTGTTGGGTTATGTGTTGTTTTTATTCCTTTCTTGCTTCTCCAGAGACGTTAAATTGCTTTTGTTATTTTTCATACTACCCATACTTCACTGCCAGGGCTTTGAGAAATGGTGCCCATGCCTCCACACCAAATTTGACTTATTTTGCCTTGGGAATTGCCAAAGCAAATCCTGCACGTGGGCCATGCAGCAGAGTGTGGTGTCTGTAGTGGTCATCTCTGTCAGCAGGTTGCTGAGCTAGGTGAAGTTCAGACCTGGCCTGATAGGTTCGACAGTTGGAGCATGGTCCCAGATACACCGAGGTTGAGGGTTCAGTCCCCGGTCAGGGCACATACGGGAATCAATCAATGAATATGTAAATAAGTGGAACAACAAATCAATGTCTCTTCCCCGCTCTTCCTTTCCCTCTCCCTCTCTCCCCTCTCCTTTCTCCAAAATCAATAAATAAAAAATAATATAAACCACTCCTTTTCCTAGCTCTGGCAGGCCCCAAAGCCCAAAGTCCCCATTTTCCCATTTCCTGATGGATAACCTTCACATCCCTGGGGTCCCGGCAGGGTTGTGAGGAGGGAGCATGGAGCATAGAGCAGTGCCTTTTTTATAGCTGTGTGACATTTCTTAAAAGGTTTAGGGTTTTTTTTTTTTACTTTTTTTTTTTTTTTAAGATTTTGTCTTGATTAGTTAGGGAAATCAGACAATAAAAACTCATTATAAGGATGGTTCTAGGAATCAAATGTAGTAAATACCCTAGACTTGGGTCACATGACATATTTCAAATCACTGCTTTTCCATTCCTGGTTATGTAATTTTGGGCAAATTATCTAATCTCTCTAAAGTTTAATTTCCTTCATCTGAATAATGAGGATAACCAAACTACTTTATTATCATTAGGATTAAATAAAATAATCCATGTTAAAGCAGCTAGCATAGTACTTAACCTCATATGATTATGGTAACAATTAGATGAGTTACTGCCTATAAAAGACTTAAATGAATACTTGGAAGTAATAAACTCAATAATATTAGGTATTTTCACTATCAGAAATATTGGTGAGTGTCATCATCTTCATCATATCATTGGCCATGCTTGGTATTCTCTCACCTAATTAAACCTTTTTATTGTTGTTGAATGTTCTCACTATAATAAAGCAAATTCTACCAGTTTTCTTCCATTTGATCAGTATTTTCAGAATCAGAAATAAAACTTGTTTTTCTTGGTTGTAAAAATGTACATGAATGAGAAGAATTAATTTGACGTGACCTCTTGAAGAGAATGAAAAATATTAATTTGTGTCAAACTTGTATACAGCTTTTGATGATGTTTAGTTTTATTAACCATTTTTTTTGTTTCCTGCTTCTATTTCTTTTTAAACCATTAGAAACATGTTCGACAAGCTGAATCGTGATGCCTTTCAGATAGTTTCTTACTTCTTGTTTCAAACATTGGACCAGTCTCTCACCAAAGAAGTTTTTAAGTGAGTAAAAATTATTTAATTTTACGTTTAACTAGTCACTCAGATTTGAAAAAGGACTATGCCTTGATACAAGGTAGAATTTCAACTTTGGGCTTTCAGTGTTATTTTGGGTGGATGTCACAAACATCAGGCTTGAGTCTTACAAATTTAGTGCTTAACCTTTATAAATCTGAGTGATTTTTCTTTGGTACTCACCAAATTGCATACTTCTTAGGTAAGTTAGATTTTGTTTTATAATATTAGTTCCTAACGTTTTTCATAGTCTTAATTGTTAGGCAAAACAATGAACTGGTGCCAATTTATCTCAACACTCAACTTTGCTTTACTTATTTCTTTTCTTGTAGGCACCATTATATTTGTTTTGTCTATTTTTACTTTCTAGGTCTCTGTAAATCCTTATTATTTTTGTTAATGATGTGCATATTAAAGTCTCAAGTGCTGTAGGCAAAGGTCATTTCTATTAAGTTTAACCTACTATAATATACTGTCGATTCTTAAATAGTTAAAGGAGATAATGTGAATACCTACTAGCCTTGGTTCCAAGTTATTTTGCATGTGATTTGGGTTTCTTCTGTCAGAAAAAGTATTCAGGTTTGTTTTAGTATTTATATTGGGCCATCATCCTCTTAATATATAAAAGCAACAAATAAGTACATTGTTTAGGGCATTGTTTTATTTTTGACAATTTTTTCTTAATATTATATTTTGCTTTCATTTCCAGTTATGAATGATTGGGAGGGAGAA
>VMDR010017492.1:0-20052 GCA_007922815.1 Macrotus californicus
CATGCAGAAGCTTTTTAATTTGATGAGGTCCCATTTGTTTATTCTTTCCTTTATGTCCCTTGCTGTAGGGGACACATCAATGAAGATGTTGCTGCTGTGAGATGTGAGATTTTCCTGCCAATGTTTTCCTCTAGAACTTTTATGGTGTCACGACATATATTGAAGTCTTTTATCCACCTTGAATTTATTTTTGTGTGTAGTGTAACTTGGTGATCGAGTTTCATTTTTTTGCAAGTAGCTGTCCAAACCTCCCAACGTCATTTGTTGAAGAGGCTATTTTTACTCCATTTTATTTGAGTATTATCACCTGTGCCATATAATCTTGCAGTGGTGTCCTGCTCTGCTTAGAATCAGACGTGGTGCCTCACTCGTGTGGGCTTCCATGTTTGGTGAATTCCACGATGTCTCCAGGCAAATTCCGCCTGCTGATATGGACCTAGCTGCATCACGAATTAGCGGATACCAACTTGCTGAAGTAGGGCTTGGAAAATCCTTTTCGGGCGGTGGCTGGAACAGAAAACTAGGTGGATGACGCAGACAGGAGAGAATTTCCTGGAGTCGCCGATGTGCAGCCCAAGCTTCCCAGTGAGGCACCAGTCATTTCCTGTCCTAAGAAACACTTTTGGACCTGAGAGTGTAAAATCCTCAAGGAGGCAAAATGTCCTGAGGAAAATGACAGGTGAATCTGTTTATCTGATTTTTTTCTTTTCTTTTCTCCTTTTTAAGGATTTTAGTTGTCTATTGTGAGTCAGAGGGGAAGGGTGGGAGAAAGGGAGGGAAATATCAATGTGTGGTTGCCTCTCACATGCTATCGGCTAGGGCCCTGGCTCGCAAGGAGGCTTGTGCCCTCACTGAGAACGGAATCTGCGACCCTCGTTTCCCAGGTAAGTGCTCCATCCACTAAGCCACACCAGCCAGGGCTGATGATCTTATTTTCTTATCTTTTCTCCCTTGGTTTAAAATTGGATTTCTTGGGGTGACATTGGTGAGTGAAATCATACAAGTTTTAAAATAAAGTACATGAAATGAAATCAAACGTAATAGGAGTCACTGTACGGAACTCCGAAAAAACAAAACAAGCAAAGAAAAAAACCATACAAGATTTTCCAGGGTCCAACACGGAGAGTTATCCACACTCTGCATGCACCGCTCATGGACCAAAATAATAAGATCTCTCTGAGATGGGGACGAAGAGAGACTTCACACTTCGGCGGGGGAGTGCTCGGTGCGGTGTGTAGACGCTGATTTGTGGAGTGGTAGCTTAGGAAACACCGGTGTGGGTTTCCCCCTCCCTCCCTGCCCCGCCTGCTTCTCCTCCTCTCCCTCCTCCTCCCTCTCTTTCTTCTAGGATTCCGTCCCGTCCAGAGAGTCTCCCTGATTTCATTTCATTTTCAGCCCCGTTTGCTCGGGTGAACCGAGGTCACCGCCGACAGAGCCGCTGTGTGTGATACGAGAGAAGAGGAGAGAAGGACGGGGAAGCGATTACGAAGTCTGCCCGTCGTTATCTCGCGCGCGGAGCCCCCCTTCCGCTGCCGCGGTCGCACCGTGGCGGCCGAGAGCTCCGAGGCGGACGTGGTGTGCCAGGACGAAATCGGTCCTCCGGGCGGGCGGCGGGGAGCCCTGACCGGCCAGCGATCCGGCTCCGTCCCGCTGACGCTGGCGACGGTTGTCGGGCGCCACCTGGCGGCCGCGTTTGTATGGTCTGCCCCTTCCGGAGCCACAGGTGAGGCGATTTGGCCGCGCCGCCCGCGGTGCGCTTCCAGCAGGCCGGTGATGCCCGGGCCTGCGCGCGCTGGCCATCGTTGCGTTCCCTGTGTGTCTCCAGAGACTTGTGTCCTTCTCTCACTGCCTGGTTCTTGCGCTGGCTCCTCGCATGGTTGTCCACGCTTCTTTGCTCTGCAGGCTCGCTGTGGTCGCTGTCAGTTTGATGGACGTGGTGACCTCGGACCCTCCTGGGCCAGGCCTAAGCCGCGCCAGAGGAGGGACCGCTCTTCCCTCCCAGCTGCCTCGTGGGCGGTGTGTGCAAGGGCAGGGATGTGGAACCCGGCCCGACCTCGCTGTCCCGCCTTCCACCTCGTGTTGACGGCTGGGCGTGGGGCTTTGTGACTCAGCGGATGCTCTCCGCCTGTCGCCGTGGTGGGAAGGGCCGTCCTTCTGCCGGGTCGCGCTCCCGTGGGGTGCGCGAGTGCATGTAACAGAGCTGTCTCTTGTGGTCCTGGGGCGCTCCCGGTCGTCTCTCAGGTGCCCGAGGCTGAGTCGCTGTTGTCGTTTCACGTTCCTGACTGGAACACCCACCGCGGTGTCGTGATTGGTGAGTCAAGCCGATGATGGAGAAGAAAGCGCCCCTGCCCTCCTCTCCTGGAGGAGGTGGGGTGCTCTGTTGTGGTCTTGCTGCGTAGTGGGCCGGGCTGCATTGGGGCTGAGCCAAAGATGGCTGGCCGCTGGTTGAGATCGAGTACCGCTGTGCTTTTTCTCCTGCCCTTCGGCACACCATAGTCCCCAGCCTCGCCTTAGTCCCAGAGTGTGGCTGGCACCTTGGACTCTGTCTGCTTTAGTTAAGTCCTGAGAAGAGGCCCCAGTACTGGACGAGCCCCGAGGCGGCGCTGGCTGTCCCTTGGCCAACGGGCGCCGATTGCAAGCGTCTGCGTGTCTCTTGTGCTTGACTTCCTTCCGGGCCACGGGCACTGACCCTCTTCCCTGGCTTCTCTCCCTCCGTGTGCCGCACCCTGCGCTTCCGTGGGCCTGGTAGGGTGGGGACGACGCGCCCTCGGTGAGAAAGCCTTCTCTAGCGATCTGGGAGGGTGCCTTGGGGTACCGGACCCCCCAGCCACCGCCCCTCCTGAAGCACGCTAGCGTTTACCGTTGCGTTGTTGCGTTGTTGTGTTGGTCTCGGGGCCCTTCCTCGGCTCCCATGCTTGGAGGAGTCCAACGCTGTGTTGCCTACCCCGCGGCCTGAGCCTCCCCTCGCCAAGTTGGGGGACGATCCCGCCGGGCCAGCGTTCCTGCACGTGGACGCAGATGTTTCTGGGCACGTCCGTGTGAGCGCGCGCGACCCTCACGCGTGGGGGAAGGAACGAGGGGGCGGCTCCCTGTCCCTGGCGTGTCCCGCTTCCCGGCCTCCGGCCACGTCCCGAGTCGCAGTTGGCGCTGCGCTGTGCGGGTGTGGTCTGAAGCCAGGCTTGCTCGGCGTCTAGGCGTTCCCTACCCACCCCCGGGCTCGGACCCGGACCGGTGGACAGGTAGAGGAGAGGAAAAAGAAAGAGCTCTCCCCACTGCGTGGGGCATTTTGTGTGGTTGGTCCCCCGTGGGCCGCGCCACATGTGAAGGGGGTGGAGGACTCAAGGTGTTGCCGAAGGCTGGCTGACTTACCCAGCCTCGCGGGGCCGCTCTGTGTTTCTGTAGCGGTGGGATCCCCGTGTCGTTTTGCCAGTGGCCCATTCACATCCGAGGCCTTTCCTCGGAGGTACCCCTCTGTGCGTCCCGTGCCCTTCCTCCACTGGTGCTGGTCTCGCGTGTGCCCTTTCGTCCTTCGTGATGTCCCCGATGGCATTTTACCCGCTGTCCCCTGAGATCCTGGATTTCTGCCACACAAGTGTCGCCTGTCAACCAGGGTAGCCGCCCTCCCCGGGTGGGAAGTGCCCTTGGGGTCGCGTTTGGGGGCACCAGGCTCGCCCACATGGCGTGGCCAAGGGAGCAGTGTCGGCCAGTGCCTTGTCAGGGAGAGGAGGACTTCTTCGAGTGGACAGGTGCGTCGCCGGTGGCGTGGGCAAGCCCCCCGAGATTTGACGGCATTTGACGTGAGCCACTGGTCTTTCTGGGTGCTGCGGGATCGCCCCTGTGCTCCGACGCCTTTGGGCTGAGAGACCGCGTGAGCGCCAGTGAGCCAACTTGCCACTCTGGTTTTCTTTCCCTTCTCGCCAAGTGTTCTCTGCACCCTCGCGGAAGCCCAGCACAGCCGCCCGCGCCTGCTGTCGCCCCATCCTAGCGTCTCGCTCACCGGGCGAACTGTGCCCTATTGGTCGGGGGCCGACCATGTCTTCTCTGCTACCTTCCCGCCCCGGCCAGTCCCAGGGACACTGAGCCCCCGGGTGCGTCTCGCTGCACAGCCCTGCTGCAGCTTCCTTAGCCCACTACGCTGCGCTAGGCGCGCTGACCTCCACACACCCGCCTGGCGCCTTTGGTCAGGGCCCCTCCGCTGGGGTGGGGGGCACCCTTGAGCTGCTCCTCTGCGGCCACCAGCGGGGTGTCCTGTTCTTCGGATCTCCCCCTCCCCCTGCTATGGGGTTCTCTGCCGGCCATCCCCTGTTTGCTCTGCTCTCGTTCCTCCGCACTCAGCGCGCGCGTGCAGCTGACCACCTCTCTGTGGGGCGTGCGCTCTCTACCTGGTCGAGCCTGCCAGTAGCATTAGTAGCTGTCTCAAAGATTAGGCCATGCATGTGGAAGTACGCGCTGTCAGTGCAGTGAAACCACGAATGGCTCGTTAAATCAGTTATGGTTCCTTCGGTGGCTGGCTCCTCTCCTACTTGGGTAAATGTAAGTCTAGAGTCTAATATATGCTGCCAGGGGCTGCCCCCCCCCCTTGTAGGGGGATGCCTGCGTTTGTCAGATCAAAATCCACCTGGTTAGCCTCCCATCAGCCCTGTGGCTGGAGGGTGGGCACCAGCGGTTTTGGTGACTGCAGATAACCTTGGTGGATCTCATGCCCCCTATGGCAACAACAACCCATTCAAAGGTCTGTCTTATTAACTTTGGATGGCAGTGACGGTGCCTACCATGATGACCATGGGTGATGGGGAATCAAGGTTCAGTTCTGGAGAGGGAGCCTGAGAAATGGCTACCACATCCAAGGAAGGAAGCAGGGGTGCAAATTACCCATTCCCTACTTGGGGAGGTAGTGATGAAAATGCAGGACTCTTTCAAGGCCCTGTAGTTGGAATGAGTCCACTTTAAATCCTTTAACAAAGATCCATTGGAGGGCAAACCTGGTGCCAGCAGCTGCAGTAATTCCAGCTCCAATAACGTATATTAAAGTTGCCGCAATTAAAAAGCTGCTAGTTGGACCTTGGGGAGTGGGTGGATGGTTTGCCACCAGGTGATCCACCACCAGTCCCTGCCCCTTGCCTCTCAGGGCCCTCTGGATGCTCTTAGCTGAGTGTCCTGCGGGCCAGAAGCGTTTACTTTGAAAAAATTTAGACTGCTCAAAGCAGGCCGTGTGCCACCTGGATACCACAGCTAAGAATAATAGAATAGGACTATGGTTCAATTTTGTTGTTTTTTTTTTTTTTGGAACTGAGGCCACTATTAAGAGGGACAGCTGGGGGCATTTGTATTGCACTGCTAGAGGTGAAATTCTTGGACTGGTGCAAAACAGACCAGAGTGGCAAGCATTTGTCAGTGTTTTCATTAATCAAGAACAAAAGTCGGAGGTTCAAAGAGGATCAGATACCATGGTAGTTCCTCAGGCCCTCCTCCCCTAAGTGAAGACACGGCGGGGCTCCCCCCACCCAATGCCCACTGGAGAAGGAGGAGGTTTCCCCCAGGGCGTGAGGCCGTGGCCGCCATGGTCTCTCCCTTTGGGAGTGCCCCCTCGGGCTGCTCGCGGCCTGGGCCGGCCTTGGGGTCCTGCCCCTAGTTCACCCTGTCGGGGCGCCTCCCGGTGATACCAAGTTGCATGCACCGTGCCGGTGGACAGTGACCCGCGGGACTCCGTGGCATCTTGTGCCACATCTCCTGCTGTGAGCCTGTGGCTGGGGGGAGGTTCATCCATGGAGGGGATTCGGTGTCATTAGACCCCCCACAGGGGTGCCCTCCACCCTACTTCTGGAGGAGATGCTGCAGTTGGTCTTCCTGCGTCTGTGTCTGGGTGCTGCCGCCGCCAGCTCATGCTCATACCATTCCTAAATGACCTGCTTCTGGGTTGGGGTTTTCATAAGTAACAGAGCAGCTCCCTCTCTGCGATGTATTGAAAGTCAACCCTGGACACAAGGGTTTTTGTCCTCTTTCTCGTTTCCTCCACGTTCTCCTTCCCTTCAGGCTGTGCAACTGTGGGGCGGGGTGGAGGCACGACAGCAGAGTGGCGGGAGCGCGTCCCTCTTGCTGGCACCTGCGGAGACCCGGCGTTAGGCCCGTTGGGGTGCCACCCTTCTCGACTCCTCACGTGGGGGGATCAGGTGGGGTGGTGGCGAAGGCATTGGACCGCCGCATGCACAGCCTCTTTCCGGGGGAGGCGCGGGCAAGGCCGCATCTCCGATTTCACAAATGTACACCCCCTTCCACACCTTCCTTTATTTCTTCCCTCTCCCTCGGTGTGGGTCGACCAGCATTAACCTGCTGCGTGCACGAGCGCAGGTGGTGGAGGGGCAGGAAAACAATGCTCTGGCCTGGCAGGGCACGGGACTTTGACTCCGGGCATGGGCTGCCCGCGACGTACGGTTGGTAGCGCGGGGCCTGGAATTTGGCTCCGGTCGCGGGCTCCCCTGGTCGAGCAGCTGTCCTGTTGGGGCAGGACTTTGGCTCTGGGCGCAGGCTACCGAAGTCAAGGAGCTGGTTGAGCGCGCCCCTGGACGTTGGGAGGGTGCTGCCCAGGTTAAACAGCGGGCCAGGCGGGGCCCAGGACATTGGTTCGGGCGCACACTGCCCGGGTCCAGCAGCTGGCCAGGTGAGGCCCAGGACTTTGGCTCTGGGCATGGGTTGCCACGGTGGACCAGCGGGCCGAGCAGGTCCACCATTTTGGCACCAGGCGAGGGTTAGTCGGGCCGGGCGGGCACCGACCTTTGTCTCAGGTCGTTGTCTGCCTGGGTCGAGCAGCTGGCTGGGGCCCGGGACTTTGGCTCAGGGCGCCGGCTTCTCGGGTCGACCAGCGGGCCAGGCAGGGCCCAGAATTGGGCTCCAATTGCAGGCTGCCCAAGTCAAGGAGCTGGTTGGACACAGCCTTGGACTTTGACTCCAGGAGCGTGCTACCCAGGTTGAACAGTGGGCCAGGCAGGACCGGACATTCGTTCAGGTGCGGGCTGCTCGGGTCGAGGACCTAGCCAGGCGGGGCCTGGGACTTTGGCTCCGGGGGCTCCGGCTGCCAGGGTTGATAGCAGGTCGGGCGGGACCCAGATTTTTGACCTGGGCACGGACTGCCGGAGTCGTGCGGCTGGTTGCGCGTGTCCCGGCCTTTGGCTCTGGGCGCGGGCTTCCCGGGTCAATCAGCGGGCCGGGCGGAACCCAGACTTTGGCTCCGGGTTCGGGCTGCTTTGGTCGAGCAGCTATCTTGGCGGGGCGAGGACTTTGGCTCCCAGCTCCGGCTTCCCCGGTCGACCAGCGGGTTGGGCCGGGCCTGGACTTTGCCTATTGTGCGGGCTTCCTGGATGACCAGCAGACCGGGCAGAACATGGACTTTGGCTCAGGGCGTAGGCAGCCCTGGTGGAGCCGGTGGCTGGGCAGGGTCTTGAACTTTGGCTCTAGGCGCTGGCTGCTTGGGTCGACCAGCAGGCCAGGCGGGACCCGGACTTAGGCTCTGAGTGTGGGTTTCCTGGGTGGAGCAGCGGGCCGGGCAGGGCACGGACGTAGGCTCCGGACCTCAGCTGCCTTAGTCGAACAGCTGGCTGGGCAGGAACAGGACTTTGGCTCCGAGCACGGGCTGCCCAGGTCGTGGAGATGGTGGGGTGCAGCTCTGGACTTTGACTCCGGGAGCATGCTGCCGGGGTTGACCAGGGGGCTGGGTGGGGCCCAGGAGTAGGTTTGGGCTCAGGCTGCCCGAGTGGAGCAGCTGGCCAGGCAAGGCCCGGGACTTTGGCTCTGGGTGCAGGCTGCCAGCGTTGAGGAGCGGACCAGGCGGGACCGGGACTTTGGGTCCGGGCGTGTGCTGCCAAGGTCAACCAGTGGGCTGCACGGGGCCCAGACTTTGGCTTTGGTGTGGACTGCCTGGGTTGACCAGTGGGCCAGGCAGGTCCTGGACTTTGGCTCCAGGCGTGGGATGCCCAGGTCGAGCAGCTGGCTGGGCATGGCCCGGGACTTTGGCTCTGGGCACAGGCTGCTTTGGTCAACCAGCTGTGCTGGCAGGGCCAAGACTTTGGCTCCGGGCCTGGGCTGCCTGGGTTGGACAGCTGATCAGGCGGGAACAGGACTTTGGCTCCAGGCACGGGCTGCCCAGGTCGAGTTGCTGGTCCAGCAGGACCTAGAATTTGGCTCCGGGTGTGGGCTGCCTTGGTCGAGCAGCTGTCTGGGCAGGGCCCAGACATGGCTCCAGGCGCAGGCTAACCGGGTGGAGCAGTGGGCCGGGTGGGGCATGGATGTAGGCTCCAGGCCTTGGGTGCCTAGGTGGAGCAGCTGGACAGGCAGAACAGGACTTTGGCTCTGGGCAGGGGCTGCCCGGGTCTAGCAGATGGCCCGGTGGGGTTGGGACTTTGGCTCTGGGTGCAGGCTACCCTCAGACATATCCTTATATCCTTCAGACATAACATCATTAAAACTACATAAAATGAAGTACAATTAATATATTTACTCTATTTTATACTAGCTAAGAGACTGGAAAATCAGTAAAACTCTCTGTGCCACAGGTTTCTTACCTGTCAAATGATAGTACACATCCCATGGAAATAGATGACAGAATTCAGGTATAGACCCTGCAATGTGGGTAATCACTTAATTAGTGCTTAGTCATTTTTTGTGTAACTAGTAAGTTGAACAGTCATAAGTATTTTACTTGCTACTAAGTGAGTAACTAAAATTCTTGATTCGTACATGTGTTCAGTGGAATCAGTCTTTTTCTGTCCACTGCATAAAACTCCTGTCCAGACTTGTAATTTTCTGCTTATTCTTTGGTCATTTATATCACAACATAGTCTCAATTTGGCAAATATTCAATTTCTGGAATGATAAGTCTGAAGGTAAAGCTTCTTTCCCAGCCAGAGCATAGTCGTGGCTGGGCTACCTGCTTTTGGCACATGGATCTGGCCTTCCAGCCACCAAACCAGGCTGTCCAGGCTTTGGCCTTGGTCTTTTAGGCTTGGAAAAGATCTCCCACTTAGGAAGCTTGTTCTTGAGACCTGGAATCTGGCTCTGCAGGCATGGAACGAGGCCGTCCCTGCCCTTAACCTCAGGTATGAAGCATGGCCCCATGCACTAAACATGGCCCTCAGTGTGGACATGAACCCTCCAGGCATGGAAAGTTGCAGTCACAGAACATGCCCTCTGCAAGGACAGCAATTGGTGATCCAGACGTAGAACTTGCATTTCAGTTATAGATGCTCTTACGTGAATAAACCAAAGATGGCCTCTGTGTATTGACTCCTAAGTTGTTTTTTTTCTTCACTGCAGGCTGAGAACATTGGCTCAAAAGGCAAATATTCATATATCCAGGTATTTAAAACTAGCTCCCCAAAGCAGAATTCTAGCCATTTAGAGCCTGTTGCTTTGCATACCTTGTGCAACTACACTCGATATGTGCTAGACACTGAGCAGACAGAGCCTTGTGGTTATGACTCTAGCTGCTGCTGCCCTTTGGAACTCTGTGATACAGAGACTCCCGACAATGCTGTTGAGGGCTACCACCACAGCACATAGCGTCTACTTCCATATCCTTCTCCCCTAGGCGCTGGCCCACTTGTGCAATCCTGTCCCAGAACTGCACACTAAGGCCTGTTGTATGTCACACCTCTCATGATCTTATCACTTTCTTTGATCAGTCTCAAATCCCGTAAACTAACCCCTGATGTGCTGTCACTCTAAAACAAGGAGACTGGTCTCCTGGGCCTGGAACCTGGCACCCATGGATAGAATTTTAGTCTGCAAGCAGGAATCTGGCCCTACAACCATGGATGCTGTCACATGACATGGGACTCCATACATGGAATGTCAACCTCCAAGCATAAAACCTGGTTATATAGGCAGGTAGCTGGCACTCATTATATGAAGTCTGTACTTTGAGAGTTTAGGTCTTGTAGATATGAATCTTGCTTTTCCAGGCATAAAATATGTTCCTTTCTGGGAGACCTGCCCTTCATGGAATAGAACCCAGCTTCTTAGCATGCACATTGACACCAAGATGTTTACCATGTTGATGATACTTATTTCTGGATTTTTAGATTTGAGTAGGTCACATTAATTTTGTTTTCTTGTACTTGTGTTATGTTTTTCTGTAGTCACATAATTTTAAAAAAAAAATTCGTACAGGGGAAGGATTGTGTTTTTTGTTATATAATTCTTTTAGAAAAAAATAATATATAATTTAAATAAGAATTAGAATATAACACAAACTGGCTTCTAATGCAATCCTTTAAGAAGTCAATGGTTTGATGAATGTCATTTTTCATAGCTGTAGCTCTTATGCCACCTTCTGGTCTAAATATAATGCAGCTATTGGACAATATCCAGCATCAATAGTTACTATCTTAATTGTTTTCCAAAGCATTATTCATTCTGTTTATGATGCAAATATCAATAAAAGTTAGCAACCTAAAAATTTATGATAAGATAAAGGAAGTTTAATGTAACAGGAAGAGAACATTGGAAAAGCTTCTCAAAACGTAACTAAGGAGGTAGATTATAATAATGTATTTTTTCCTATATTTAATTTAATTTTTTTGTACTCTGCTTGCTTTATTTTTAAAAAAGATTTAATTACTTTATTGCTGTTCAATTACAGTTGTCTGCATCTTCCACCACCACTCCCCACCCCCGCCAACCCCAGCCAATGCCACCTCCCTCCTTTGCTCCCACCTTACCCCTAGGTTATATCCATGTGTCCTTTATAGCGGTTCCTAAAACCCTTCCTCCCACTGTCCCCTCCCCGCTCCCCTTTGGCTATTGTTAGATTGTTCTTAATTTCAATGTCTCTGGTTATATTTTGTTTCTTTTTTTCTTTTGTTGATTATGTTCCACTTAAAGGTGAGATCATGTGGTATTTCTCTCTCACCACCTGGCTTATTTCACTTAGCATAATGCTGTCTAGTCCAATCCATGCTGTTGCAAAGGGTAGGATCTCCTTCTTTCTCTCTGCTGCGTAGAATTCCATTGTGTAAATGTACCACAGTTTTTTGATCCACTCATTGACTGATGGGCACCTAGGTTGCTTCCAGCACTTGGCTATTGTAAATTGTGCTGCTGTGAACACTGGGGTGCATAGGCTCTTTTGGACTGGTGTTTCAGGTCTCTTAGGGTATAATCCCAGCAGTGGAATTGCTGGGTCAAAAGGCAATTCCATTTTTACTTTTCTGAGGAAATTCCATACTGTTTTCCACAGGGGCTACACCAGTCTACAATCCCACCAACAGTGCACTAGGGTTCCCTTTTCTCCACATCCTCTCCAACACTGGTCTGTTGATTTGTTTATGATGGCCATTCTGACAGGTGTCAGGTGGTATCTCATAGTGGTTTTAATTTGCATCTCTCTGACGGCTAGTAATGCTGAGCATCTTTTCATATGTCTCTGGGCCCTCTGTATATCCTCCTTGGAGAAGTGTCTGTTCAAGTCTTTTGCCCATTTTTTATTGGATTTTTTGTTTTCCCGGAGTGGAGTTGTGTGAGTTCTTTATATATTTTGGAGATCAAACTCTTGTCTGAGGCATCATTGGTAAATATGTTTTCCCATATAGTTGTTTCTCTGTTAATTTTAATGCTGTTTTCTTTTGCCATGCAGAAGCTTTTTAATTAGATGAGGTCCTATTTGTTTATTCTTCCCTTTATGTTCCTTGCTTTAGGGGACACATCATTGAAGATGTTGCTGCGTGGAATATCTGGTATTTTCCTACCAATGTTTTCCTCTAGAACTTTTATGGTGTCACGACATATATTGAAGTCTTTTATCCACCTTGAATTTATTTTTGTGTGTAGTGTAACTTGGTGATCGAGTTTCATTTTTTTGCACGTAACTATCCAGATCTCCCAACACCATTTGTTGAAGAGGCTATTTTTACTCTATTTTATGCTTCTTCCTCCTTTGTCAAATATTAGTTGACCATAGAGATTTGGGTTTATTTCTGGGCTCTCTGTTCTGTTCCATTGGTCTATGTGTCTGTTCTTATGCCAGTGCCAGGCTGTTTTGATTACAGTGGCCTTGTAATACAGTTTGACATCAGGTATTGTGATCCTTCCTGCTTTGTTCTTCTTTCTCAAAATTGCTGCAGCTATTCGGGGTCTCTTATAGTTCCAGATAAATTTCTGAAATCTTTGTTCTATATCTGTGAAATATGTCATTGGTGCTTTAATACGGATTGCATGGAATCTATAAATCGCTTTGGGTAGTATGGCCATTTTGATGATGTTAATTCTTCCTATCCATGAGCACAGTACATGCTTTCATTTGTTTGTGTCTTCCTTAATTTATTTCTTTAGTGTTGTATAGTTTTCTGAGTACAGGTCTTTTACCTCTTTGGTTAGGTTTATTCCTAGGTACTTTATTTTTCTTGTTGCTATATCAAATGGGATCAAATTTCTGCTTCTGATGTTTCATTGTTACTGTACAAAAATGCCTTTGATTTCTGAATATTGACTTTGTATCCCACTGTTTTGCCAAATTCATTTATCGGGTGGAGTAGTGTTTTGGTAGAGTCTATAGGATTTTCCATGTACACTATCATGCCATCTGCAAACAGTGACAGTTTTACTTCCTCCTTTCTAATTTGGATGCCTTTTATTTCTTTTTGTTGTCTGATTGCTGTGGCTAGGACTTCCAGTACTATGTTGAATAGGAGTGGTGAAAGCGGGAATCCTTGTCTTGATCCTGATTTCAGTGGGAAAGCTCTAAGATTTGCCCATTGAGTATGCTGTTGGCTGTAGGTCTCTCATATATGGCCTTTATAATGTTCAGAAATGCTCCCTCTATTCCCATTTTGCTAAGTGTTTTTATCATAAATGGATGCTGCACCTTATCAAAGGCTTTTTCTGCATGTATTAATATGATCATGTGATTTTTGTCTTTCATTTTGTTTATGTGGTGTATTACATTTATTGATTTGCAAATATTGTACCATCCTTGCATCGCTAGGATGAATCCCACTTGATTGTGGTGCATGATCTTTTCAATGTATTGCTGGATGCGGTTTGCCAATATTCTGTTGAGGATTTTAGCATCTAAGTTCATCAGTGATATTGGCCTAAAGTTTTCTCTTTGTTATGTCTTTATCTGGTTTTTGGATAGGGATGATGCTGACTTCATAGAGAGAGTTTGGGAGTCTTCCATCATCTTGAATTTTTTGGAATAATCTGTGAAGGATGGGAATTAGCTCTCCATTATATGCTTTGTAATATTCTCCTGTGAAGCCATCTGGTCCAGGACTTTTATGTGTTGGAAGCTCTTTGATTACTGCTTCAATTTCATCTGCTCTTATTGGCCTGTTCAGGCTTTGTGCTTCTTCTTCCTTCAATATTGGAAAATTATATTTTTCTAGAAATTTGTCCATTTTACCTAGGTTTTCAAATTTCTTGGCATATAGTTCTTCATAGTAATTTCTTACAATCCTTTGTATTTCTGTGGTATCAGTTGTAATCTTTCCTCTTTCATTTCTGATTGTGTTTATTTGGGTCCTCTCTTTTTTTTTTCTTGTTGAGTCTCCTTAAAGGCTTGTTGAATTTATTTATCTTTTCAAAGAACCAGCTCCTGCATTTACTTATTCTTAGAATTCTGCCTTTAGTCTCTATGTCATTTAATTCTGCTCTGATCTTGACTGTTTTCTTCCTTCTACTTGCTCTGTTCTGTGTTTGTTGTTGTTCCTCGAGTTCTTGTAGGTGTTGGGTTAGGTTGTTTATTTGAAATGTTTCTATCTTGTTCAGGTAGGCCTCCTTTGCTATGAATTTCTCTCTCAGGACTGCCTTTGCTGTGTCCCATAAGTTTTGGATTTTTGTGTGTTCATTTTCATTTGTTTCCAGAAACATTATTATTTCTTCCTTGATCTCATTCTTGACCCATTTATTGTTTAATAGCATGCTGTTCAATCTCCATGAGTTTGAGTGTTTGGAGTTTTTTTCCTTGAGGTTGGTTTCCAGTTTCAGTCCCTTGTGGTCGGAGAAAGTGCTTGATATGATTTCAATTTTGCTGAATTTGTTGAGGCTTGTTTTGTGTCCTATCATGTGGTCTATCTTTGAAAATGTTCCATGTGCATTTGAAAAGAATGTGTATTTTGCTTCTTTGGGATAAAGGGCTCTATATATATATCAGTTAAGTTCATTTCATCTGGGGCTTTGTTCCATGCCACAATATCTTTGTTGATATTTTGTTTGGAAGATCTGTCCTTTTTTGACAGTGGGGTGTTAAAATCCCCTACTATAATTGTGTTGCTGTTAATATCTTTCTTGAAGTCCTCTAATATTTTCTTTATATATTTGGGTGCTCCTATGTTGGGTGCATATATGTTTATAATGTTTGTTTCTTCTTGGTGGATTGTTCCCTTGAGTATTATGAAGTGACCTTCTGGGTCTCTTTTTATGGCTCTTCTTTGGAAGTCTATTTTGTCCGATATCAGTATTGCTATGCCGGCTTTTTTTTTTTCTTGTCCATTTGCTTGCAATATTTGTTTCTAGCCCTTCACTTTCAGTCTGTGTAGGTCTTTTGTTCTGAGGTGGGTCTCTTGTAGGCAGCATATGTGTGGGTCATGTTTTCTTATCTATTCAGCTACTCTGTGTCTTTTGATTGGCATATTTAATCCATTTACTTTTAAGGTTATTATTGATAAGTACTTATTCATTGCCATTTTTCGTACTAGTGTTCCTCTCTTTCACTGTTTTTCTTCCTGTTCTTAAAGCAGATCCTTTAACATCTCTTGCAGAGCTGGTCTGGATTTGGTATATTCTTTGAGGCTTCTTTTTTTCTATAAGCTCCTTATTTGGCCTTGTATTTTTATTGAGAACCTTACTGGATAGAGAAGTGTTGGTTGCAAGTCTCTGGTTCATTACTTGGAATATTTCTTGCCATTCCCTTCTGGTTTGAAGTGTTTTCATTGACAAGTCAGCTGTTAGTCTTATTGGGGCTTCCTTGTATGTTACTTCCTAAGTTTTTTTTGCTGCCTTTAAGATTCTCTCTTTGTCTTGGAATTTTGCCATTTTACTTATATGTCTTGCAGTGGGCCTCCTTGGGTTCCTCTTCATTGGGACTCTCTGTGTTTCCTGAATTTGTGTGACTTTTTCTCTCATCAAATTAGGGAAGTTTTCCATCATTACTTTTTCAAACAGGTTTTCTATCCCTTGCTCTTCTTTTTCTCCTTCTGGTATCCCTATTATATGGATATTATTATGTTTCATGTTGTCCTGCATTTCCCTTAATCCCTCTTCGTTCTTTCTGAGCCTCTTTTCCTTTTCTTGTTCTTTCTGGGTATTTCTTTCTACCTTGTCCTCCAGCCTGCTAATCTGACCCTCTGCTTCATCGAGCCTGCTTTCGATTCCTTCTACTGTGTTCTTCAGTTCAGTAATTGTATTCTTCATTTCCTGTTGGCCTTTGTTGGTATTTTCTATTTCCTTTTTCAAGTTGACATAGTTTGCAGTGAGTTCATTGTAGTGTCCCTGTAGTTTTTGGTAATTCCCTGTGAGCTCATTGAGTTTCCTCATAACCATTGCTTTGAACTCAATATCTGATCATTGATTTGCTTCTGTTTCATTTATCATTGTTTCTAACACTCCCTCCTTTCTTTTCATTTGGGGATTGTTTGTTTGTCTCCCCATGGTTTGTGAGACTTCTATTGTTAGCCTCTGGTTTTTAATTTGGTCTGATCTGACTCCCTGGGTTTATGGTATGAACTTCTGTTGTAGAAGCCTTGTGAGATTCAGTGGTGCAGTCTCCCTGATCTCCTGAGCTTACTGGTCTTGGGCTATCATTTATGTTGGCTCTCTGTATGTCTTTGGGTTTTGATTGTCTTTGGATGTTTCTTCGGTGAGTCCCTCCCTCCAGCTGGTTAAGTGAGGATCACTCTATCCCTCTCGTTTTATATTCTATTGTGCAGGTGTGGGCAGGTTGTGTTGAAGCTGGTTCTTCTGTATATACAAGATTTTGAGGATTTTTTCTTGTCCGTGTTCAGTTGTTTGTTCTGAGTAATTTCTCCACCAATTGGTTATGTTTCTAGATCAGTGCTGGGTTGAGTTAGTGTGGCTTCCACTCCCTCCTTCACCTTCTTCTGTTCTTATCTGTTGTTGGTTCCTTTGTTGGTGAGTTTACTCTTCCAGCAGGTGTACTGGTGTCCACAGCTCCCACCTACTCTTTTTTTGTGATCAGTTGAAGGGGAAGGCAAAATGATTTAAGACAGCGGGAGTGTATTCTATGGTATTAATAGTACCAACCCATAGAGAAGAGATAGGAGATCCTTTGGATATGTATAGTGGTAGCTATGATATTTCACCCAGCTAGGCACTTTTAGAAAGGGTGGAAAGGAGATAAGACTTTTGTTGGGAGGGGAAGAATTGTGAGTTGGATCTAGAAAGCAGTGAGCTTGTAAGAGGTCAGATTATGAGGTAAAGTGAGAGAAAAGGATAGAAAATAGGTGTAGTGTGTGAGAGAACAGAGTTAACCAGAACAGTAATACAATTCAGGAAACAGTGAAATGAGCTAAGATCTGGGAAGGGTGTTGTGTAGTATTTACAATTGTATGGACAACAATTATTTACAATAGTTATGGAGCAACAATCATATAACAGAATCTGTGTGATCTGAATAACAAGAATAGGATATATAGGACCTAGAACAGGGTGCTAATGAATCCCATGGGAAGTGAAAAGACAGCAGAATTAAAAATACAGTATGAAAGAGAGAACAAGGGAAACCAGTCTTACACTGCAGTTGAACCAGCCAAGCAAAGAAGGCTAAACAGAAAGAAGATAAATAAACAAATACTGGTAAAATAATAGATGTAAGGATAATGAAAAAATAATAATAATACAAATATACAATAACTTGTAAGTTCTCTGGAGTAGCAAATTTAAATTTGTCTCATTGTCTCAGTTGTTGGGATGTTCCCACTTTGGGTCCAGCTCTGGTCTTTTTACAACTCCAGGTTTTATTATCTCACTTGTGGGAATATAGAAAAAAAAGAAGGAAGGAAGGAAGAATAATGAAAGAAAGAAGTAAAGAAAGAAAGAAGGAGTTTAAAAAAAAAGGAAGCCTCCTGCTGGCTTCAAACTGGCCAAGCCAGTTCTGGTGTCTCTGGCACTGCGGATGCAGGTGTGCACCTCCTCTGATGTTTCCCATGGAGTGCAGGGGTTGTGTTCAAGGTGCCTCTGGGCAATGGGGTCAAGTGCACTCTCTTCCGGGCCTCCGGTATGCATGCCCGGCTACTGGGACAGGACAGTTGACTTCCGGTCCCACAGCTTCAGGTGCGCACCATCTCTGGAGCTGCCGCTGTATGCACCTGGATGCCACTACTGGGATGAGAGGGGCGGCGGGAGCACACTACGGCTGGGTGGGGGTTGGAGCACAGTAGGCCGGGGTGGCTGCTGCAGGAGAATTCCCCGAACAGCCGCTGAGTGCCTCTTTATTTTCTTTTTCTTTTTGAAAAACTTCTTTTTGCTCAAGCCTGCCACTCCAAACAAGCACCTGGCCTTCCACCCAGCCCAGCTCTGCAATCAGATGGGGAACTGACCCAGTCTGGGCCCCTCACAGCCTGACTCTCCCCAGCCAGCCTCCACAGTTTCAGTGGGTACACACAGCCCCTGTTTTCCCCACTTGGTCCTTATTCGCCCCCTGTGACTTCAAGCATCCAGGTCTTTCCTGGTGCTGCTCAAACCTTGTTTGGCAGGGGGAGGGAGCCTTTGACCCGGCTCTCTCCCTAGAATCCTTCTGCCGACTCAGCGGGTGCCGGGCCTGGGGCTGCAGCCCCTCTGGTCCTGTGCTGGTCCCAGGGACCTTATTGTCCTGAAGCATGCTCCTTACCATGTTTTTTTCAATGTGCTTTACAAATCCTGGTCTCCAATCTTCTTATATGCTGGGATACCATTGGCCGTTCACTCTGTTCCTCAGAAGATCAGCCAATTGTCTCACCTGTGCACAGGGAGAAGCGGAATCCATTCCAACCTGTCTCGCCACCAACTTAACTCCTCCTCTGTATTCTTAAATAAATATACATCAACTGAAAATACAGTATTAATGCTGCTGTAAATATTGATTTAGACATACTATAGAAAAAGCATAGGATTTGTATTTAAAAATGCTGGGTTTGAGGGAAAATGGGGTGGGGGGAATGCAAACTATAATTGAACAACAATAAAGTAATTAAAAAAAATAAAAAAAGAAAAAAATGCTGAGTTTGAACACCTCTTTTACTAATGTGTTATGTAATCTTTATAAACTCAGTCAACTTCTCATTTACCTTATTTCATCCCCATTAAATAAAGACAGTACCTGTCTTTCTCAGCTGCCTCTAATTCCCTCATTTCTGAATTTCTATTGTAGTTCTAACTATTGGCACCAATGTCAAGTTGACTCAACAACCCAGACACTTTCTCAGTGAACTTAAGCACCACTCATGACAATCAGATCCCAGTACAAGAATCAAGGACAGGCTTACTGGACAGGAGATGGAAAATCTTTTGAGATAGAAGATTCAAAGGGCTCCACAGAGAGAGTGGATAAAGAAGAAATGAGGCCAAGGAGTTTTATCTTCACCTAATTCTTTGCTTTGATTGTCACTTTAGAGCAAGGGAGAGGTCTCTTCATTTAATTCTTTATTCCTGTTGTGTCATGGTTTGTGTTCTATTAAAAAAAAAAACAAAGAATAAAGAGGCTAGGCACTATTTATCTGAATGGGGTGATGATTTTTAAAACTACTAATATGACACTTATGAAAACCACACTAGTTTTCTGAAACTTTTAGATTTGCAGCATATTTCTCATGGATGACAACCATAATATTATCATAATACAATTTTTAAAATAAATACTGTTGTAGGCAATGACAGTAATATCTCAACATTTCAAATGATCAGTGACTAGAAACAGCAAGGCATTGCCAAAGACGGATGGACATACAGTTAAATATGTTTGTAGTACCTTTTTTTTCAGTTACAACTGACATCAATATTATTTTCTATTAGTTTCAGGTGTAGAGCACAGGGGTTAGACAATCATATACTTTACAAAATGTTTCCCGTAATAGTTCTAGTATCCATTGAACATAGTCATTACAACATCATTGACTATATTACCTGTGCTGTACTTTACATCCCTGTGGCCACCCTGTAACTGTCGATTTGTACATCTCAATCCCTTCTCCTTTTTAACCCAGTCCTCCAACCCCCCTCCTTTCTGGCTGCAGTGCCTTTAAAATCAAAGTTGTAGACTTCTGGCCAAGATGGAGGCGTAGGTAGACACCCTGTGCCTCCTCGCACAACCAAAAGAAGGACAACAACAAATTTTAAAAGAAAAAACAACCAGAACTGACAGAAAATCGAACCATATGGAAGTCCGACAACCAAGAAACTAAGAAACATACATCCAGACCAGTAGGAGGGGCGGAGAGGACTCACGTGGCGGGGCGGCGGCTGGCGGATCCGGGAAAGGCTCGGCTGGCCGGGAGAGCTGGCGGCTGCGGCCCGGGCGTCCCACTCCCTCGTGAGGATAAACGGGCAGGAACGGCTCGGGAGCGGGACGGACCCCGCAGCCCAGAGTTCCGGTGCCGGGAGGTGAAGCCTCAGAGCCTCTGATTGAAAACTCCTGTGGGGGTTGAGGCGGCGGCAGCGGGAGAAACTCCCGGCCTCACAGGAGAGCTCATTGGAGAGACCCGCAGGGTCCTGGAGCATACACAGCCCTCCCACCGGGGATCGGCACCAGAGGGGGCCCCATTGGACTGTGGGTGGTGTGGAAAGTGACTGGTAACTGGCAGGGAGCGGAGCGGCCGCAATTGTTCCCTCTTGGACCCCTCCCCCACAAACAGCGTCACAACGCAGCGACATGGCCGCCCTGCCCTGGTGAACACCTAAGGCTCCGCCCCTTACTACGTAACAGGCACGCCAAGACAACAAAAATGGCCCAAATGAGAGAACAGATCAAAGCTCCAGAAAAAATACAACTAAGCGACGAAGAGATAGCCAACCTATCAGATGCACAGTTCAAAACACTGGTAATCAGGATGCTCACAGACTTGGTTGAAT
>VMDR010017493.1:0-20059 GCA_007922815.1 Macrotus californicus
AAAAAAAAAAAAAGAGGAAAAGAAAAGAAAATGGAGTTTCCAAAAAAATTAAAATTAAAAATAAAGTTATCACACTATCCAGCAATCCTACTTTTGTATATTTATTCAAAGGAATTGAAAGCAGAATCTTGAAGAGATACTTGCATTCCCGTGTTTAATGCAGCATCACTTACAACAGGCAAGAGGGGGAAACAACCTACAACATCCATCAACAGATGAATGCATAAAGAAAATGTGGTATATACACACAATGTAATATTAGTCAGCCTCATCAAAAAGGGAAATCTCATCATATGCTAAACGTTGATGAACATTGAAACATTATACTTAGTCAAATAAGCTTATCACAGAAGAATAAATACTACATGATCCCACTTATATGAAGTGTCTAAAATTGTTAAACCCATAGAAGCAGAAAATAAAAAGGTGGTTGCCAGGAGTTGGGGTGGGAAGAGAAATAGGGAGTTGCTGTTCAATGGTCATATGGTTTCAATCATGCAAACAAAAAAGTTCTAGAGATCTGCTGTACAATAATGTGCATATAGTTAACACTACTATAGTGTACATTTAAAATTTTATTAAGAGGGTAGATTTCATGTTATGTGTTTTGTACCATGTCAAACAATAAAAAAAAAAGTAAAAAAATGAATAAAAGACAAAAATAGAAACAAAGAACAAAGACAATGAATAGAAAACAGTAACAGATATGCTTAATATTTACCCAACTCTATCAATAATCATTTTAGATGTCAGTGGTCTACATACACCAATTAAAAGATCAAATTTTCAAAGTGTAAAAAAAGGTCCAATCATATGCCCTGGCCTGGTGGCTCAGTTGGTTGGAGCATCGTCCCATGCACCAAAAAGTTGTGAGGTCAATTCCCACTTGGCGCATACCTAGGTTGCAGGTTTGATCCCCAGTCAGGGTGTGTACAGGAAGCAGCAGATCAATGTTTCTCTTACATTGATGTTTCTCTCTCTCTCTCTCTCCCCCCTCCCTAAAATCCATAAAAACATATCCTCAGGTGATGATTTTAAAAAGATCCAATCATATATTATCTATAAGAAAACTACTTTATTTTTTTTTTTTATTTTATTTTATTTACTTATTTCTAGAGAGAGGGGAAGGAAGGGAGAAGGAGAGAAACATCAACCTGTGGTTGCCTCCCACGTGGCCTCCACTGGGGACCAGGCCTGCAATCCAAGCATGTGCCCTGACAGGGAATCAACCGGTGACCCTCCAGTTCAGAGGCTGGTGTTCAATCCAATGAGCCATACCAGCCAGGGCAGAAAACTACTTGAAATATAGACACATATAGATTAAAAGTAAAGGAATGAAGAAAGGTATACCATGCTAACACTAATCAAAAGAAAGTGGGAGTAGCTATATTAACTTCAGACAGAGCAGACTTTAGAGAGAGGAAGGTTATCAGGGATAAAGAGGGGCATTATTAATGAATGCTAAAGAGGTCAATTCTCCAAGAAGACATAACAATCCTTAATGTACATGCACCTAACAACAGAATGTTAAACTATGAGACAAAAATTGTCAGAAACCTTAAAAACAAATAAATAAATCCATATTAGAGTTGAAAACTTCAACACCCCTTTGTCAGAAATGGACTAACCCAGCAGATAGAAAATCAGTAAGGACATATAGAACTCAACAGTACTGTCAATCATCTGGATGTGACTGACATCTATTGACTATTTCATCTGACAGTAGCAGCATACACATTCTTCTCAAGCTCTCATGGAATGTCCATTAACATGGACCACATTCTGGGCCACGAAACACATCTTAAATTTAAAAGAATAGAAATCATAGAATGTCTGCTCTCAGACCACAATAAAATTAAACTAGGAGTCAGTAACAGAAAGATAGGTGGAAAATCCCCAAATACTTGGAGATCAGACAGCACACTTCTAAACAACACAAGGATCAAGGAAGAAATCTTAAGAGAAATTTTTCAAAAAATGTGAGAACTAAATTAAGATACAATTTATCAAAATTTGTGTGATGCAGCAAAAATGGTACTTAAAGGGAAATGTATATATAGCTGAGAATGCATATATTAGAAAAAAGAAAGATCTAAAATCAATCATCTAAGCTTCTACTTTAAGAAACTAGAAAAAAATGAAACTAAATTCAAAGTAAAAAAAGAAGAAAAGAAATAATTGAAAAATAGAACAAAAATCAATAAAATTGAAACAGAAAATCAAGGGAAAAAAATCAACAAAACCAAAAGCTGGTTCTTTGATAATATCAATAAAACAAATCTTTTTAGCCAGGAGAACTCAGAAAAAAGAGAGAAAACTCAAATTACTAATATCAAAAATGAAAGAGGAGATATCACTACAGACCTTATAAACATTAAGAAGATAATAAAGGAATACCAGAACAACTCTATGTAAACAAATGTGATAACCTAGATGAAATGTGTCATTTCTTGAAAGATGCAATCTGTGAAAATTCATATAAGAAGAAATAGACAATCTGAATAGGCCTATAGGAAAGGAAAAAATAAGGAAAAATATTAAGGAAAAATTAAGGAAATCTCTATTAAGGAAAAATAACTAATAACTTTCCATAACAGAAGACACCAGGTGAATTCTTCCAAATATTTAAGGAAGAAATTATATTGATTTGCTATAATCTCTTTCAGAAAATAGAAGCAGAGAGAATACTTCCCAATTTATTCTGTGAGGGCAGCATTACCCTGACACAAAAACCAAAGACATGGTAAGAAAAGAAAACTTCAGACCAATATATCTCATGTACATAGATACAAAAATTCTCAAAAATATATTAACAAATTGAATCCAACAATGCATATAAAGAATTATACACCACAACCAAGTAGAATTTATGCCAGACTGATTCAATATTCAAAAGTAAATTAATGTAACTCATCACATCAACAAGCTAAAGAAGAAAAATTATGTGATCATATCA
The DNA here is from genome assembly GCA_007922815.1 of Macrotus californicus. NCBI lineage: Eukaryota > Metazoa > Chordata > Mammalia > Chiroptera > Phyllostomidae > Macrotus > Macrotus californicus. The sequence goes on from VMDR010017493.1 coordinate 2,957, forward strand.
AAAGATGCATTAACAATATTTTATAAAATTAACATTTATTAATGATAAAAAAATCTCAATAAACTAAGCATGGAAGAAAACTTCCTAAACTTGATAAAAACATCTCCAAAAATCCTTTAGCTAACATCACAGTTAATGGTGGAAAACTACAAGTTTTCCTGCTAAAATTAGGGACAAGGCAGGAATGTCTTTTCTTGTTACTCCTTTCAACCTCATAATAAAAGTTCTAGCTAAAGTAATAAAACAAGAAAATAAAATAAAAGGTATGCAGACTGGGAAAGAAAGAAACAAAACTACCTCTGTTTGCGGAGGACAGATTGCTTATATAGGAAATCTGAAAGGACATACCTAAAAACTTCTGGAAAAAAAATAAGCAATTATGGCAAGGTTGCAGGGTACACAATTAACATACAAAAGTCAATTACTCTCCTGTGGACCAGCAATGAACAAGTGGAATTTGAACTTAAAAACACAATATCATTTACATTAGTACCCCCAAAGTGAAAAGATATTATAATATTTCTATTCAAGTGCCTATTGGAGAAATGCCTATTTAAGTTTTTGCCCATTTTTTAATCAGATTTTTTGAGTTCTAGGAGTTCTTTACATATTCTGGATAATAACTTATTATAAAATATATATTATTTTCAAATATTTTCCCCATTCTATGGGTTTTTATACTCGTTGTGTTCTTTGGTGTACAAAAGCTTATATTTATTTTTTTAAGATTTTATTTATTTTTCAAGAGAGATGGAGGGAGGGAGAAAGAGAGGAAGAGAAACTTCGGTGTACATGAAAAACATTGATTGATTGCATCTCACATGCCCCTAACCAGGGGCCTGGCCAAAAACCCAGGCAGGTACCGTGACTTGGAATCAAACCAGCAACCTTTCGGTTTGCGGGATGATGTCCAACCCACTGAGCTGCACCAGTCAGGGCTGATGTACAAAAGCTTTTAACTTTGATGTAGTCCAACTTATTAATTTTTGCTTTTGATGCCTGTGAATTTCTTATTTGTCGCGGTCCCATCTGGCAGGACTGCGTGTTGCTGTGGAATGCTTGTCCTATATCCCCGGACAAGTGACAAAAAAATCCACGCGGACTAAAGGAATCCGGTGGGGAAAATGGGATGTCGAGCCACTCTCTAAGTGACAGAGTGCTAGGGCTTGCATGGCCGCTCTCCCAGAGAGAGAGAGAGAGAGAGAGAGAGAGAGAGAGAGAGAGAGCCAGAGAGTGAGAGAGAGGCCCAGCCTGCATGGTCAGAGAGAGAGAGGGCCCGGACCCCTTGCCTAGACAGGCTTTTATTGACACTCTAGGTACATTACATCCAGGATGGTTCTCATGAACTACGCACAGGTACACTTTGTGTGGTTACCATAACAAAAGAAAGAATGTTGCTAATCCCTTTAAGATAAAGGTCATTTGCAAATGTAAGGGGAAAAGAGGTTGAACTGGTTACACCCAAACTTGAGAGGTTTAGCATAGATTTTAGGAAGTTACTTTAAAGATATGCAGTAAACATTTGTTTCCTCAATTCAAGGTGAAGGAGTTTTTTAGCAAAAACAAGTCTCAAAGCGGCCTAGGTACAATACAGGCCTGATTCCCCATGGGAGACCTATTCATGGATGTTCTCTGCACACCACACGCGTCTGTCTGCATTCAGAACCAGAGCTGAGCCACAAGATCACATCACACATGGATAGGTTCCCTATACTTATTTTTTATAACATTTTGTCTCAGGACAGATCTCATTCAGCACATGAAAGCTAAAACTAAGATAATAAAAACTGTAGTCTAATTGGCTAAAGTACCAAAGAAAAGAATTTGAGGCATGCAAAGCATCTGGAAATTGAAGGAGAAAATCCAGGAATGGAGAGAGCCACAACACAAAAAGAGACCAAAAAAATATGCGTATAAACTCTGGCTGGTCCCTGAACTACAAATATACAAGGTCTGTCCAGAAGGTATCCCGCCATGTACTATGAAAAATAAAGACATTTATTGAAGAAGATATAAGATACAAGAAACTTTGTACATAGGACAATGACGCCTCAGTCCTCATCAAAATAGTCACCTCGGGACCTCACACAGTTCTCCCAGTTGCCATCAGATGCCCAGTCGTATTTTCCTGAATCTCATTGATGGTCTGAAATCTCTTCTCTTTCAAAGGTGATTTTAGTTTTGGGAAAAGCCAGAAGTTGCAGGGTGACAAATCTGGGCTGTTAGGGGGCCTGAGTCACCCGAATGATTCGATGTTTTACCAAAAAATTGTGCAGGAGATGTGATACATGAGTGGATACATTGTTGTGATGAAGCTGCCAGTCACCAATTGCCAATAGCTGCCACCTTCTGAATCATCTGAATAGTTTCTGTGGAGGAATGTTCAAGCTTAGTGTAAAATTTGATGCAGATTTGTTGCTCTACTCACTCAGTCATTTTGAATGTGATGGCCACACAGTGCACATGCTCACTCAACAGTGTCTACCGCCCCCACTGACTAGTGCAGTGAAGTCATCATTGTTCACTCATGTGCATTCCAGTCCACTTCTCCTTGGCTACCAGGTTACATTGATGTCGCAAAAACCATTTTCATTATATTAACAATGGTTGGATTTTTTTCCAGACAGACCTTATATGTTTCAGACTCCAAGGATCACAACTAAAGTTGAAATAAATGATCAGTGATTTGGGCTGCAAATCACCACAGAGGACACAGGGGATAAAGTATGAGTTTGGCTAAGTTAATTGCTGACTAAGACAAAATAATAAACCCTTTCAGAGGCATTCAGAGTCTCTACCCACATCATTGACAATGTCCAGGATATATTCTAAAATAACTGAACGTACAAAGAAATATAAAAATATGATCCATATTCTAAAAAAAAGAAAGCAATGTAAATCAACCTCAAGATAATACAGATGTTGTATTTGGCAGATAGGAACTTTAAAGTACTATTATAACTATGTTCAACTATATAAGGGAAATATGCCAGTAATAAGTAAATAGAAAATTCCAGCAGAGAGATAGAAATTATATAAAGTATCTAAATTAAAATGCATTCAATAAATATGTATATAATTAAAATTTTACTTGATGGAATTAACAGCTCTCGCCACTTTTACTCAACATTATACCAGAAGTCCTAGCCAGGGCAATAAAGGAAGAAAAAAATATAAAGGGCATAAAATTTGGCCAAAAAGAAATAAAATTATTTCTATTTGCAGGAGACATGTTTGTTTATGTAGAAAATTCTTTAACATATCTAAAACAGTACAACACAAGGAGGATTATCCATGAAAAAAGTGATAAGTTGGACTTTACTGAAATTAAAAACTCCTGCTATGCAAAAGACACTGTTGAGAATCAAAAGAAAGTCACCACAGACTAGAAGAATATATTTGTAGAACATGTAATTGGTTAAAGACTTGTTTTCAAAATATACAAAGAACACTTAACAACAAGAAAAAAATGACTCAATTAAAAATATGCAAAAGATTTGAAGCAAGACCTCATCAAAAATGATATACCAATAGCAAATAAGCGTATTAAAAGATGCTAAACATTATTTACCATTAGAGAACTACAAACTATAATGAGAAACTGCTACATTCCTACTTGCATGCCTAAAATCAAAATATCAGTTTCTGGTGAAGATGTGGCGAAGTGGGAACGTTCATTCATTGCTGGTGGAAATGCAAAATGGTAGAGTCACTTTGAGAGACAGCCTGACAGTTTCTTACAAAGCTAAACATTTATGCTACTAGATATTTATCCAACGGAGTTCAAATTTATGTCTACACCAAAACTTTCACACAAGCATTTACAGCAGGTTTATTTATAATCACCAAATACCAGAAGCACCAAGCTGTCTTTTAATAGCAGAATGGATTAAATATTTCACATGCATACCGTGAAATATTAATCAATGTTAAAGAAATGAGACAAAAAGTAAGAAAAACAGAAACGCATGGATGAACCTTAAAGGCACATGGATACATGAAAGAGGCCAGTCTGAAAAGGCAAAACTATAGTGATGGTGGGGAAAAATCAGTGGCTGCAAGCTTTTTGGGGAAAGGAGAAAGGTTTGAAGAGATGAATCAGGGTCGTTTGTTTTTTAGGGCAGTGGAACTATTCTGTATGGTACCATAGTTGTAGTTAAAGGACACTATGTGTTTGTCAAAATGCATAAGTTACAGAACAAAGAATGAACTTTTGTATGTGCAAATTTTAAAAAGACATTTAAGAAGTTGGAGAACGCCAGGAAGGAATGACAAATGTGATAAAATGATAAAACTAACAAATGAATGCGACAACCTTACTGTGGGGTAAGGTAACGTGCTGACCTAAATAATTTTGGAAATAAATGGAGTCTGTAAGACTAAAGGCAAAAGAAACTGTGTATAACCACTGTACTCTAGCTGATAGAGGAGTCTCCTATAGGGGTACAAGTAAGTAAGCTGATCCTGCTATACATGTACTTTGGAAATGAATAATCAAGTACATATTTGATAGGTGCTAAGAGCCAAGTCTTCACTGCTGGAGTGGGAGACTACCTGCAAGCTAGGGAAGAAGTGAGTGAAAGTTGAAGTGAGGTAATGTATGTGAAAGCAGTTTATAAAGTGTTATAGCTTATAAGGATTATACATCAGTAAGAATAACTGGGTTGTGAGTAAGTATGTCACGGGTTGATCTGAGCAGGATTCATGAGCTTCCGTGCAGGGACAATATGATGTCCGTTTCAACTGCTCTGAAGCTTTCCTTGTTCTAGGCTGTTAAATGTGCAGAATAAGAAATTCTGAGTAAGAGAGATGTCACTGTATTTAGAGAAGGACAAGTCCTTACTTTATAAATATCCCACATAGTACGCAAACTGTCCTATTTCTGATTCAGACAGAGATGAATCTGCATGTTTCAGATTTATTGTAGATTTATTGTAGTTATGAAGTCTGGATCATCAGCTCGAAGAAGCCTACATCCTGCAAGTTCAAGGCAATGAGTACCACTGGCAAATATCTGAGAAGTGCTTCCTGCCTTCTGAACACCATGGTCTTTGTCTTTCTTGAAAATAAAGCCTGTTTGTTGCCCTCGATCTTTCCCATCTAATCCTGCTCCATACAGAACTCCATAAAAAGTGACAATCATTTTAAAAATTCTCTTGTCTAAAACAGTATAATCGTCCTCATAGCTGAAAGAGTGCTTTTTTGACATTCCTGTGAACAGCAGCACAATTTTCTCACATGAGGTATGCAGCAGCCCACTAAATATAACAAGTAACAGCAGGAAGCAGCCTGATGCACCAAATGCTTGATATACAAGTGCTCCTGAGGTACCTCCAAAGGACCCCTGAGTCCCACCGAACAGAGCTTAGGAACATTGGCCTGAGGGACAAGATGCAAACTTCTCAGCATGACACACAAAGTTCTTCACAATCTGGCCCCAAGATTTCCAGCCTCATGTTGTGCTACATTTCCCACCCTTACACCCTCCCTCCACACATGTGAGTATATCCACACCTCAGTTTCCTCATCAGTAAAATGGGGAGGATAAAACTCACATGATTGTTTTGATAATTAGTTTAGCCAGTACACTGAAAGCACTTAGATAGTGCCTGGTACTTAGTAAGGGCACAAGTAATACTAGTCTCTATTAATTTTTTGCTTTAGCCTTTCACACAGCCCTACAGAATTGCTTGTTAGTATCCAAACAAATAGTGTTCCTTAGAGCATCTGTATTTTGCATATACTAATTCCAGTACCTAAAAGCCCTTGTCCTTTCTCTTTCCTTCACTGGCAGGCAAACTCTTATTTATCCTTCAAAACCTATCCCAAAGATCTCCTTTGTGATGTTTTCCTAGTTTTCATGGCCAAAGTCAATTTTCTGTCCTTGGTGTTTCCATAGCACCTGATGCAGACCTCTGTCATCATACAGCACTAAAAACATAGCAGCCCAGCAGTGAACTACGTGTCCACATAACCATGAGCTCTGACGTCTAGCAGTCATGCAAAAGATGGTTATGGTAGAAATGAAGGAATGAAAGGATACCAAGAAAAATGGTCTGGTGGTTAACTGGGAAAGGATTGACTTTAGATTTTATTGTCAAGAAATGTCCACTAGAGGACAAGAGGTGGTTAAGAATGATAAGAGATGGTTTTAGTGTCCTCAACAAAACGGTCATAAATTAATGTCTCAGCCCTGAAATTATGAGCCAGTGGCAACTCAGCAAGGGCTTTCTTCCCAGTGGTTCAGAGGACCCACAGAAAAGCCAAGAAATCAGTGTTTTTGGTTTCACTGCCTTCTCTCTTGGAATATGTGTCTCAGGTTTATGGACTACCATGGACACCCAGGGCTCATGTGTCCCCTCTCTCCTCAGGAATCCCTTCCCTCTAGGCCTGCCATCCTCAATATTGCCCTCACTTGGGACCTTCCCTGTCTCCTACCCATGAAAACTTACTTGTCCAATCTATTTCCCATCTACTCAGAACCTTCAATAGATCTATCCACAGAAAAGTTTTTTAGCTTTACTGAGATATTTTTAACAGATAGAAATTATTTACAATTAAGGTTACGTCTTGATATTTTGATATATGTATACATATTCACAGAAAAGTTTAAGGGGAGGGCTGTGGGGCAGGAAGAGAGGACCGTAGACAGCTCCTTGCATGCTAGGGACCTTTTGCATTCTCCCAACTATGTACCGTACTAGCCCATCCTGCAGGAAATCCTATTTCAAGGAAGTTTAATTTTTTTATCTTCACCTGAGGACATTTTTTTTTCATTGCTTTTAGAGAAAGAGGAAGTGGGGGGCGCAGAGAGAGAGAGAGAATCATTGATTAGTTGCCTTTTCACACACACCCGACTGGGGATCAAACCTACAACCTGGGTATGTGCCCTGACTGGGGATCAAATCCATGACATTTCGGTCTATGGGATGACACTCCAACCAGCTGAGCCACAGTGGCCAGGGCTGTTTGAAGAAAGTTTAGAACAACTACTATGGAAGGGATTCCTCCATATCCCTGCTTCTAAGCAAAGATGTGACTACATATTCAGATATTAATCACCTTGCTGTTAGCTGTCTGTCAGTCTAGACCTGGGTCTAAGCATTAATTCTGGTTGTAAAGATCTTACCTCCATTGTCTATTGATGGGATCCTCAAACAATGTTAGATTCCAGGGCAGCCGTCATACATCAGTGATTACAGGCTCCTTCAAATCCTTGAAGGTTTTTCGATCTTCCCTGAACTGAGCCATTTTGGTACCTTACTTCCACAATCCTGTGTTCTGCTCATTTGATCATTTTTGGAGCTTTCTTCTAGATTGCCTGTATGCCCTCATCCTTGTGTATAGTTGTAATCCCTCCCTTTGCCTGAAAACAAGTACTCCATACCATGAGTTCACCACTTTGCTCACTACCTCTCTCGGCTCCCATATCAATAGCCTACTGAAATTCTCAACAGAAGGAGATTATTCATCCTGTGAATGTATTTTGACCCCAATAGCCCTGATGGGCTTCTCCTTCTCTGAGACTGCAAGTCCTGCTCCTCTTACACCTATCTGTTGATTTGTGATCCGCGATGCAAAATAATCCTTCTATGACTCTAGGCAGACCAGGCACGCACTCAGATAGTCATTGCCAACATGACCCTTCATAGTAATAATAGGGACAATAACACAACCTCCAAATGCTGCTGCCTGGGTCTCTTTTTTAGGAGGAGGAAGAGGAAAAAGTAAACAGCTAATATCAAACACTGTTTTAGTGTAGACAAAGGGCTTTTATAGTTATTTCAGAAGAACCCTTCTGATTGATTTCTCATTTCACAAACAATTTGCTCCAAAAGTAAAACAATTCTATGCATTCCAGTGCCCCAGAGGGGTTCAAGTCAAGTAATTCAAGCTAAGTGGGCAGACACAAAGGTGACAGGGCAGGCATCCCTCAGTTTCCTTAATACTGTCTCTCTTTCTTGGGGGAGAAGCTGATGGTGATGGACACTGTCCCTTCCTCAGTAAGGTCACCTGCCTTTGGTTAGGCAGAGGAGATTCTTTTGTCTGTTGCTTTTGTTTGGAACCCTGCAGGATGAACGTTACAAGTGCGAATGCTTGTGTAGGAGGGACCTAGGCTGACTGTGATAAGGCTGTGGGTGTGGGAAGGTAGGGGCATCAACGTGATAGAAGTCAGGGCAACAATTGTCTTTGGGTAAGAAGGCAGAAGGTAGCAACTAGGGGAAGGCAGGAGGGGGATTCTTGGGTACAAGTGATGCTCTATTTCTTGGCCTGGGTGGTAGTTATATGAGTATGTTGACTTTGCAATAGTTCATCAAGCCATACACTTATGTACCGAGCATTTATCTCTGTGTACGATCCACCCAAATTAAAATATTTTTAAAAAATGTAAATCATTTCACCTAGATGTATCTATGGGTGAACTCTACTTAAACTAAAAGGTAGAGATAATCTTATGATATATAAATTGTTCCAGAGCAGAGAAAAAGAGTAAAAAGATACAAAACTCATTTAAAAAGTCTAATGATGAAATTAAAAGGTCTAACCCCAATGACAAAAAAATTACCAGCCAAGCTCATATATGAACTAGATGCAAAAGTCTTAAATAAAATATTAGCAAATCAAATTCAGCTGTGTAATACAAGAATGATATCTGATGATTAAGTTTATTTCAGGAATGCAAAATGGTTTAACACTAGAGGTTTAATTTATGTTAATATATTAATATGTTAACTCATATTAACACATAAATGTTATATACTATATATAACATATCTATATTGACACATAGTTTATTATACTAATAGAGGATTAAGTTAATATATGCAAATATATTATAACATCATATTCACATGATAATTAAGTCACTATCATAATAACATCATGAGAAAAAAATTCCATTTTCAAACTAGGAATGTAAGAAAACTTTCTTCAGTTCATGTGGGCTGTCTCCCAGGAATGGTGACAAGAGAGGTCGACCCATTAAAATGAGAAACAAAAGAGGAATACCTGGATGACTGCTGCTCTTCAACACTTTCCCAGAGGTCCAGACCAACTCAGTACCCCAAAAAGAAGGAGACAGATCTATTCTAAAAGAAAACACAAAACTGTCATTGCATGCAGATTCATGATCATCTACTTGGAAAATCTGAGGTGAAATATATTTAAATTGTTAGAATCAAAAGATATCAGGGCTAAATAAAAGGTCAATATACAATAATCAATAACTTCCCTATAAATTAGCAATAACCAATCAGAGAACCTGAAAACGTTTATTATAGCAACAAAATTCTTAAAATACTTAGGCAAACACATAGTAAGAAATATATAAGGTCCGTGTAATCCAAGGTATGGAAATAATCTAAATTACATCAACAGACAATTAGATGAAGCTGGGCGCATTTAGATGGCAGAATATCACTGGGCCGTAAAAAAGAGTGAAATCTTAGCATTTTCAACAACAAATGGATGGATCTAGAGGTGTTAAGCTAAGTGAAATATGGCAGAGAAGGACAAATGCTATATGATTTCACTTCTATTTTGGATGTTAAAAAAAACAAAACAAGCACAATAGAATCAAACCCATAGACACAGAGAACAAACTACTGGTTGCCAGATGAGAGGGGGATTGTGGGACGGGGTGAAAAAGAGGAAGGGACTAAGAAGTACAAGTCGGTGGTCACAGAACAGTCACGGGGATGTAGAGCACAGCACAGGGGATACAGTCACTAATGTTGTAATAACTGTGTGGTGTCAGGTGGATGCTACATTTATTGGAGGGATCACTTCATAAGTCTTATAAATGTCTAATCACTATGCTGTACACCTGAAACTAACATAATATTGGATGTCAGCTGTGATAAAAAAATTTAAGAAACATTTCTTAAAAATAAAGGTTCAAGAAAGAAATATATGAGGTGAATGCAGTGAAACTACGATACTTTACTGAAGAACACACACATTTTTGAGTAAAGGAAGAGCGTTATCCGTGTCGTGATGAAAATGTTCTCTATTACGAAGCCAATTTTTCCACATTAATGCATACATTTTTAAAATCCTAATAAAAGTTCAAACAGAATTTAAAAATGTATCTTGACAAGTTAATTCAAAATTTAATGTAGCAGAAAAATAAATGATTAGAGGCAAGAATTTTGACAGTACAATATTACAACAGAGGCTCTCTAATAAACTTCAGTTAGGCCTGTTAACTGGTAGGTTGGTGAGAAAGGAGAATGAAGTGGGAGATAATTTAAAATTTTCCATTTCTACTTTAACTTAAAACACATATATGCATATTTATTCACTGAGCATGATGTGCGGCAAGATCTTTTCTTAGAGTATAGGTCTGCTGACTGGAATTCTCCATAGTCTTCTTGCAAAAGTCACACTCATAACGTGTAATTTTTAATTCTGTTTTTTTTTTTAAAGTAGAGTGAGAATTTAAGCAATCACACGCAGAATCTTTCTAGATTTTAATGATTTTTTTCTTCCATCTTTCACAATTGTCTCAACTATTTCTAATTAAACAGTTTTTTTTTTTTTTTAAGATTTGTATTTATTTATTTCTGGAGAGAAGGGAAGGGAGGGAGAAAGAGAGGGAGAGAAACACCGATCAGTTGCCTCTCGTCATGCCCTGAAGGGAGACTGAACCTGCAACTCGGGCATGTGCCCTGACCGAGAATCCAACTGGCAACTTTTCACTTCGCTGGACAATGCCCAACCAGCTGAGCATTAGTGGTCAGGGCAAGCAGTGGTTTTTTTTAAGTGAGTTTTTTTTATTGACTCTTTCCAAATCATTTAATTTCATTTTCATAGGATGAAAATTAAAAATCGTGACAGAATGTTTAATATATCTTGACAAATGAATTCTAAAATTAATCTAGCAGAGAAAATAAATAAATACAGACAAAGTTTTTTTACCATAGAACAATATTACTATAGAGGCTTCTTAATGAATTCCAACTAACTGGTTGGTCAGGAGTTTTCGTCACTTATAGTTTATTGAGCTACCTAGTAATTAAATAACATGAATACAATGACAAATGCAACTGGGAGTCTGAGATTCGGGAAGAAACAGAACTGCCTGATAGGCATAGTGCTCAACTAGCCGGAGCAGAATAATGCTAATGTCCTAGGCTGGACCTACCATCAGTGAGTATTCAGTGTGTCATATACTTAGTATGCTTTATGGAATGGAAAGGGTAGGTTAACCAGGTAAGTGCAGCTTCCTCTGGTAAACACCTATTGTTCAAAATCATAGTGTTTAAGACACTGGGAACTCCCCACTCTTCAGGTGTGGACTACGCATAGTGGCTTGCTTCCGAAAAGTACAATATGGGAAGGGGAGAAAAAAATAACAATAGACAAACATTACTGCAGACAGGTGATCCAGGTCAACAACAGTCATAAGTCATGTTGATAATATGTACCCTTGAAATGATGTGATTGGCCCTGTTTGGTGTGGCTTAGTTGATTGAGTGCCCAACTGCGAACCAAAGCATCGCGGGTTCGATTCCCAGTCAGGGCACATGCCTGGGTTGCGGGCAAGGTCCCCAGTAGGGGGTGTGTGAGAGATATTCACAGAATGATGTTTCTCTCCATCTCTTTCTCCCTCTTTCCCCTCTCTCTAAAAATAAGTAAATAAAATATTTTTTAAAAAGAAATGATGTGATAAAAATGGCGCTGTACCTCTGTGATCTTCCTCTTCAAATTTATAACCCAAATTAAATCATGAGAAAAAAATCAGACCAATTTCAAGAAAAGGACATTCTGCAACATGTATGATTAGAAACTCTCACAATTGCCAAAGTCATCCAAAACAAGGGAAGTCTGAGAAACTGTCACAGCCACAAAAAGCCTACAGTAACATGATGCCTGAATGTAATGTGCTCTCCTGGATAGGATCCTAGAAGAGAAAAAGGACATTAAGTAAAAACTAAGAAAATCTAAATCAACTGTGGACTTTAGTTAATAATAATATATTGATATTGGTTCATTAATTGTAACAAATGTACCATACTAACATAAGATGTTAGTAAATAGGGGAAATGGAGTGAGATGGTATATGGAAACTCTCTGTACTATCATCTCAATTTTTCTGTAAATCAAAAGCTGTGAATCTAAATTGAAAAAGTAAAACCTATTTTTTTTTAGAAAAGCAAACAATATAAACAATACAATTGTAAAAGACCAGAAAGCCCTCCCTGGGTGATAAAGAGAATTTTCAAATATCTCTTCTTTGTGTTTTCTGCATATTTAAACAGTTCCACAATGAACATGTTTTACTTTCATGCATAAAAATACAATTTAAAGCCAAAGCAAACACAAGCTAGCATTGTTTTTTCTCCTGCCTCCTCTGACTCCTCACTGCCAGGCAGTCCTTCTCACACTCTGCTTCACTGTAGCATTGGGACCAACTCCGGTCTGGGCCACGCCCTACCAAAGGGGCCTCGAGTGAGGCAGTAAGGGCAGAACTGATACATGGCAGAAGCAGAGAGTTGGCTTATTTAAAAAAGAAATAGTGCAAACAGTGCACTTACAAGCATGCTCATCACAGCACTACTCACAGTAGCCAAAGGCAGAAGCAACCTAAACATCCATCAACAGATGAGTAGATAAACAAGTGTGGTATATCTATTCAACGGAATATTACTCAGCCAATAAAAAGGAGTGAAGTACTGACACACGCTGCAACATGGGTGAATCGTGAAAACAAAGTAAGAAAGCCAGACATATAGATCACAAAACAAATGATTCCACTGATGTGAAATATCCAGAATACATAAATCCATAAAGCTAGAGAACAGATTAGTGGTTGCCAGGGAATAGAGAGAAGGTAACTACTTAATGGATATGGCATTTCCCTCTGGGGTGATAAAAATATTTCAGAACTAGATAGAGGTACTGTCTCTATAACATTGTAAGTATACTACTAGATAGAGGTACTGTCTCTATAACATTGTAAGTATACTAAATGCCACTGAATTGTTCACTTTTAAATGGTTAATTTTAGCCCTGGCCAGTGTGGCTCGGTTGGTTGGAGCACTGTCCCCTAACTTAAAGGTGGAGAGTTTGATTCCCAGTCATAGGACCTATGTCCGGGTTGCAGGTTTGATCCCTGATCAGTCACATAGGATCCCCAGTCCAGGTGTGTATGGGAGGCAGTGGTAGGTGCTTCTCTCTTGCATCAATATTTCTCTCTCTCCCTTCTTCTCTCCCTTCCTCTATCTCTAAAAGCAGTAAAAAAATGTCCTTAGGTGAAGATTTTTTTAAATGTTTAATTTCTTGTTATGTGAATTTCCAATTAAAAATTTTTTAATTTTTAATTAAATGTTAAGAAATGAAAAAAAAATGTGAAGATGAGTCCCTTTGAGCCTTTCATTTCCTTGCAGTAGTGTACATACCAGTTTTGAAAATCCTGGAGAGAGAGGGAGAGACCATTGAACATTAGAGGCAGAACTGGATCACAGTCTAAGGACTTCATCACCTTCCTACAAGGGAAAGGTGAGTGACACACTGGACAGAGCTAGAATAGTAGAGATGGAGACACACAAAGCTGGGGAGAAGGCCAAGAGAGATGGAGGGAGGGAGGGTACCCCTGGTAAGAGTGAGGGCTCTGGGTTCGGAACAATCTAAGGTTGTGCCACAGCCCTGTTCCCAGCTGTAGGAATCTCTTCGTCCCTCTAAGCATCAGTTCCCCATACACAAAACAGAAGTACCAATATGCCACTATCTGTTATCCAAGTGCCCAAATCCCAGAAGCTCTGAAAAAAAGTTCTATTGTAAGTTTGGTGCAAACTCATTTGGCTGCAAAAGCTGGCCTGAGCAAAAGTAAAATAATTTATAGTCTTTATTTATTCCACTTAATGTGAATATTCATACACTTCCTCATGGAAATATTAATACATTTCATTAGAGCATACTGCCCAGACCCAGCTGAGGGTGTTTGATTAATATATAGCCACCTCATTACCTTTGCAAAAAATCTACAAAATAAAGAAAGAAATAAATTCCAAACTCATCTGGCCCTGAGGGTTTTGGATAAGGACTGAGGACCTATAAATGCTAAAATGTATTAAATACTTATTAGGGGGAGTTCCAACCAAAATGGAGGCATAGGTAGAAATGCTTTGCTTCCTCGCACAATCAAAAGAAGGATGATAACCAATTTAAAAACAATAAACAACCAGAAGTGCCAGAAAATCAAACTGCATGGAACTCTAACAACCAAGGAGTTAAAGAAACATTCACCTAGACTGGTAGGAGAGGTGGAAATGGGAGACAGGCAGCCAATTAGAGAGGATGTGCAGCACGGCGGTGGACCATGTGGGCAAGGCAGGGCTGGCTGAATGGGAAACTAAAGACTCAAAACCAGCTGTAAAATACTGTGGGTGTTGTGACAGTGGGAGAAACTGCCAATCTCAAAGGAGAGTTCGTTGGAAAGTGGAGCTAGAGTGGAACAAGTGAGCTGCATTGTTCCCTCTCTGACCCCTCCTCCACAGACAGGGCCACAACACAGCAGAGGGTGGCTCTATCTTGGTGAATACCTAAGTCTCTGCCCCCTTAACACAACACGTGTGCAGAGACAAAGAAATATGGCCCAACTGAAAGAACAGATTAAAACTCCATAAAAAGAGCTAAGTGACGAGGAGATTGAACCTATCTGATGCAGAGTTCAAAACACTGGTAATCAGGATGCTCACAGAACTGAACCTAAACTATCAACAACTGAACCTAAAAAATAAAAACAAAAGAAACCGAGAAATAGAGATCACATGGAGGGTTTTCAGTGAGGAGTGGGAGGGGAAGAATTGGGGGGAGAAGGTATAGGGAATAAGAAACATAATTGGTAGGCATAAAATAGATGTGGAGAGTTTAAGAATGGTATAGGAAAGAGAGAAGCCAAAGAACTTTTATGTACAATCCACGGACATGAACTAAGGCGGTGGGGGGTGGGGAATGTTGTAGGGCAGGGGACACGCAGGGTACAGGGGGGATAAAGGGAAGAAAAAATTGAAAAAACTGTAATGGCATAATCATTAAATATACTAAAAAAATGATAAAACTATGCTCCTTTAGTAGGAAAACATTTTATGTAATTATACTTGGGATTGTGAATAGATAATTATATAATCATCTAGGCTTCTTATTATTGAAACTTAGAAATAATAGCATTATTATAGGAAAATGAATGCCGTAAATCATCACTCAATCTGAAGCCACAAATACAAATCCATTTATTCACATTTCAGATATAAGTTTAATTGGATATATCATATCTTGCAATCATATCTTGCAGATTTAGAGCTTAAGAGTTCTAATTTCTTTACAAAGAATGCTACATATACATTGAATAAACAGTGAGTGTCTGTGAAAAACAACTAAAATTTTTTGTACATTGTGATAAAAGCTTTAATAAAACTTTGTATTATTTATCACAAAAATAAATAAATAAATGCTTATTATGCACTAGGTATGGTGCTTCATGCTTTGCATACATTTTCAAATTTGATGCACATAGACTTCTGGCCAAGGTGGAGGCGTAGGTAGATACGCTTTGCTTCTTCACATAACCAAAAGAAGGATAACAACCAATTTGAAAAAAATAAGCAGAACTACCAGAAAATTAAACTGCATGGAAGTCCGACAACCAAGGAGTCAAAGAAGAAACATTTATCCAGACCAGTAGGAGGGGTGGAGATGGACAGCTGGGGTGGAGAGGACATGTGGCATGGCAGCAGCTGGTGGGCCAGGTGGTCCCACATTTGCATGCAGGTAAACTGAGAGGAACAACAGGGAACTGAGATAGACCAGACAACTCAGGATTCCAGTGCTGGGAAAATAAAGCCTCAAAACCGCTGTCTCTAAAAATCTGTGGGGGTTGCAGCAGCTGGAAAAACTGCCAGTCTCACAAGAGAATCTGTAGAAGGGGCCTACTGGGTCCTAGAATGTAAACAAACCAACCCACCCAGGAATCAGCACTAGGGCAGCACCTTGAAGGGCACAATTCACTTGTGGGGACTGGGGGATGTGACTGAAAGTGGAGCAAGAGCTGAGCAAGAGGCATTGTTCCTTCTCTGACCCCTCCCCCACATACAGCACCACAACTCATCGACCTGGTTTGCCCTGCCCTAGTGAATACCTAAGGGTCTGTGCCTTAATACTTAACAGGTCCACCAAGACAAAGAAATATGGCCAAGTGAAAGAACAGATCAAAACTCCAGAAAAAGAACTAAGCAACAAGGAGATGGACAACCTATCAGATGCGGAGTTCAAAACACTGGTAATCAGGATGCTCAGAGAAATGATTGAGTGTGGAAGCAAAATAAAAGGAACGCTATGCAAAATGAAATAAAGGAAAATATACAGAGAACCAACAGTAAAGGGAAGGAAACTGAGATTCAAGTCAAAGTTTTGGAACAGAAGGAAGAAATAAGCATCCAACTGGAACAGAATGAAGAAACAAAAGTTCAAAAAACAAAAAATGA
The DNA here is from genome assembly GCA_007922815.1 of Macrotus californicus. Classification (NCBI taxonomy): domain Eukaryota; kingdom Metazoa; phylum Chordata; class Mammalia; order Chiroptera; family Phyllostomidae; genus Macrotus; species Macrotus californicus. The sequence continues at coordinate 19,444 of VMDR010017493.1, forward strand.
GGAGAGGCTTAGGAATCTCTGGAACAGCTTTTAACATTCCAACATCAGAATCATAAGAGTGCCAGAAGAAGAAGAGTAAGAGCAAGAAATTGAAAACTTATTTGAAAACATAATGAAAGAAAACTTCCCCAATAGGGTGAAGGAAATAGACATACAAGTCCAGGAAGCTCAGAGAATCCCAAATAAGTTGGACACAAAGAGGAACACACCAAGACACATCATAATTAAATTGCCAAAGATTAAAGATAAGGAGAGAATCTTAAAAGCAGCAAGAGAAAATAAAAGAGCTGCCTACAACAGAGTGTCCATAAGACTGTCAGCTGATTTCTCAAAAGAAACCTTACAGGCAAGAAGGGGCTGGAAAGAAGTATTCCAAGTCGTGAAAGACAAGGACCTACATCCAAGATTACTCTATCCAGCAAAGCTATCATTTAGAATGGAAGGGCAGATCAAGTGCTTCCCAGATAAGGTCAAGTTAAAGGAGTTCATCATCACCAAGTCCTTATTATATGAAATATTTAAGAGACTTATCTAAGAAAAAGAAGATAAAAAATACAAACAGTAAAATGACAACAAACTCACAACTATCAACAACCGAACCTAAAAGAACAAAAAC